>PPHD01026615.1:0-11411 GCA_002909625.1 Bambusicola thoracicus
GGTCTTGCATAAGTTGGGCAGAATAGGTGCATAGCTGACTTCTGCAGGTTGACACAAGGGGATAATCTGTCAGGGTAAAAGGTGACAGATTCGGGACAAAGACAGAAGAAAAAGACTCATGCAATTAAGGAGATCATTTCTTAGGCAGATGCTAACTGGGAAAGACTTGCATCTCTCTGTTTTTTGCTTAAATATAATGGTGATCAAAACCACATAAAAATGCCACGAGCTGAAATTCTTAAGCAGTAACAAGAAAAGTTGTAGTATTTTCCCTTTTCCACTCTGCTTCATTCTGCCTGTTAATTCATTCTTAACCCCTGTGCCCTCAAGTCTTCTCTTTCCTTCATCATTTCTCCTATTAGCAGGGCTTCCTCCTCTCCAAAAGCAGCAGATGTGAACTACTTCCTTTCAACATCTCTTTCCAAAAACAACTTCCTCCATGAAGCGGGCATACCACAGGCTGCCTGAGCAGAACACAAGAGCCTGAGAAATCTTGGAGAACAAAGGAGAGCCAAGGAAGAATCTACCTTACATCTCCTAATGCTGTCTCTGTGTTTTCTCTACGGCAAACCCACTAAAAAGGACACACTAGAAGAACTACTTCTCCCTTCTTTTAATTCCATGCATTGGCGTCCATAATTAGATTTTATTTATGAATACTAAGATAGGTTTTACTCCACATCGTTTAATAGGATGATAGAGTTCAGTTTTCTACAAAATACATGTAATATTACTGAGGCAACGGTATACTGTCGCATAATGCCTTAACGTATTTTATTAAACTTTACTCGTGCTTCCTTAATATTCTGCATACAGAAACTAGAGCTGCAAAGAACTGCTGATGGGCTGCATTTCTGAATTCTGCACTGCCTCAAATACCACCTCAGTCATGGCTTTAAAAAACAAAAAACAATAATTAAAAGCCTCCAGAGATCAGCCTGACTGCTATTCTAACCTGTTATGGAAAAACAGATGCAGGAGAGATTTCTGATTCTTGAGAAAAAAATTCACAAGTCCAGAACACCACTTTTTCTTATTGTTTTTCTCTTTATAGAATAAAATACATAATACCAACATGGACGGGGCTCGGCTCGTAACACGCTTTCTATTTTTAGACCTTATGGCATATGAATATAATTAATTTACCTTCAATCAATCACTTCTTTATAAACATAAACAGTTCCACACTGCACCTTTGGATTCCACATTAATCACTGCTCTGAAAGATCATTTAACTGCAGCAAGAATTAAATGCATCAAAGCATTTCCCCCAAATCGTTGTGCATCCTTCCCCAGAATTTCCTGCCTTGCTCTGTGTTTGTGTGAACACTCTTTCACTCCTAATATTTAGAGATGCTCTGATTGCAAAATAAGATAGGAGAGGAGTGCAGATTTCTGCAGTTCAGACTGCCTGGTAGTGACATGCACTTAGCTGCCTCCACTCCCTAACTTCTCCAGTGTATATGCAGGAGGAGTTTAAAAAAACACGATAACATCCAAACATTTGCATAAGCAAGATTTTGAAGATTCTTCCCATTTTCTTCTGTACATCCAATTCATCGTCTTCCAATCCAAATAACGCTGGGCTGACTGGGCTGCCCTCAACAGCAGCTGTAGCTTTCAAACAACACCATTTACCCCCAAAGGTTTGAACACTGAGATGCCATGGAACTGAGCGTAAATTTTTAACAACAAAGGTCTCTCCAATGAGACCCAGCCACGAATGGTGGGCTTCAGTTACATCATTCCAGAAAAACAAATCCAGTGCAACAGGTATATCGGTCAATCCTTCTATTTAGCTATGTATAAAAAAATAAAGCAACCTGCCAAGTTTAAAAAAACAGAAGTCACCTACAAAAATATCTGCATCCATAGTAGGGTTTCACATAACACGGCATCTAGTAACTAAGTCTTTTCCTTAGGCTGCCTCATCGCCTACCAACTTGGTTCTCCTTTGCGAAACCACAAAGCAGTCACACAGCAATGACAGAGTGCTGTTAGACAAGCAGTTTCATTTGCTCAGGGCGTTTTGGTTGGTTTGTGCAGCTGTAATCATCCCCCTGATGTAATGCTGTTGTTCTTAAAAGCTACAACTCCCTGCCAGAACAGCTGCTATGCCAACATGATGACCATTAGTCACAGTGTTTAGTGTCCAGTGCCAAAGCAAAAGGCCATGAGCACAAACTGGAATACAAGAGGCTCTGTCTGAACACCATACAGCACTTCTGTGCTGTGTGGTGATGAAGCACTGGCACAGGTTGCCCAGAGACTGTGGTCTCCTTAGAGATCTCCAGCAGCCACCTGGAAAGGGGCCTAGGCACCCTGCTCTGGGTGCCACCACTGGAGCTGGGGTTGGGTCAGACGAACCCACAGGACCCTGCCAGCCTCAGCCCTTCTAGGATTCCATAATTTTTGTGAAGAAACCTTTATTAATTTACGTTCAGAAACAACCACGGGCTTCACTGTGGAGCTTCTAACCACTGCACACCAGATTTCCAAACTTGTTCCCCTTCCAGTTGGGTGCATATTTTCATTTCAGCCTGGAGAAAAATTTCAGCATTTGCTGCTAAGAGCCTCACTGTGGCTCCCTCTCCCTTCTGCCTCATCCATTAACAGACATTTTCTCAGCTATTACTATGTGCTAATACAACCATCCTACAGGAGGTAAAACTGACTTCATATCAGAACGTATGGACTCACTGGCCTATGGTGCATTCAGATTTTGTTTTCAATAGCGAAGAGAATGGAGCATGCCAGAAGGTTTTATTGAAAACTGCTGCTTATTTCCAAGCATATCACCTAAAGAAAAAGCAATTTACTATAGAATGCAGGAGGTTCTCTAAGCAAAATGGAGACCTAAAAGCAATAGATGCAGGCCTCGTAACCTGTGAAGGGAAACTCAAACGTTCTTTCAGTACCACAGAAAAAAAAAAAAAAAAAAAACAAAAAGTGCACAGACACAATAGCCAACTGCAAAAGATACAAATGTTTGTGTGGAGAGAGCAACTCTACTTCTATCAGTGTGCCTGGGGATACAGGTGGTGCGGACAGATACTGCAGCATCAGTAGCTGTGGTTTAATAATAGCAGATGGTTGACAGCGCCAGTGATCGCTGGCCAACAGTTCAATGTTACCAGTGGTTTTCTTGAATGCCAGCTGACAGCAGTGAGTGAACAAGAGGCTGGTAAAGGAAGATTTGGCTGTCTCTGCTTTTTAAAGCATCTTCCACTCAAAAGGTAATGCCTGGGCTTCATTAGGGACACTGCCATACGCGGACATGGCCTACGTGACAGTTAGTTCCACAGGTGATAAAATGCAACAAATCTCTTATCCAAGAACCATCACAAGATCGGCAAGTATGTGTCAGGAATCACTGGAAGTACTATGCCATTTTCTGACTTTCTTATTCCACATCACACAGCTGTCTGAAGAGGTGTGCTGAAGTAGCTCACTCTGTGCTCTGGAACAAACAGTTAGGCTTTTTGCACTTACAAGGAAGACTATTGTGCTTCCTTGCAGAAGTGCGAAAATAGACTCAGACATCTTCCAGGGAATTGCCTAATGAAAAGAGGCATCCTTCAAACACAGTTTTTAGGAAACAAAGGCATGGCTGTTATTATTTTCCTTGTGTAGTAAGAGTTATGTACACTTTCCCTTCACATTCTCCTCTACGTATTTATTTTTCAATCTAACTTCTTTTTCCTGTAATGGCTTTTTGCATGACAAATGGTGAGCTGCAGGGAAAGGTACTTTGACAAAGTACTGCCCCGCCTTACTGACAGCCACACGTGACATTACTGAGTCCTGAGCAGGCGCAACCTGCCTCCAGAAATGTTGCTGGTCCAGAATTCTTTGCCCGCTACAGCCTCTTACATCCACCTCAGGCAGTGTCCAGTGACCCTGCAAGACACACAACACACAGCAGGGCAGTGGCAAACTCCTGTTACAATTTTTGTTCTGGGTTTGGGAACTGCTTTCAAAAACCCCAAGGTATCAATAAAACAAAGGGTGTTCCCCCATCCCTGAGAAAAGGCATGCAGTGTGATTACAGAGTGTGATGCTCCGGCATGTCCTTCCCCTACTGAAATGTCACCTATACCACCACAATTTATGACTGAGCATAATGATAGAGAGGAATTTTTATGCAGCATTAAGGAAACTGTGACCAAGATTAAAAAGCAAAGCGACAAAATTCCCCCCTCCATGCTGAGCACTGGCAAAATGCTGACACTTCAAGGGACATCACTCTTACACCTAAATACCATACTGTAATGTTATGAATGATGATTGATCTTCCTCACTAGGGGATCAGCTTAAAAGATTGTAAAGTGAAGACTCAATCACAGCTTTATGTGACTGAGCAACATAGGTGACATAAAATGCTTGAAATTCCCTTAGCAAGTACTGCCTGCAGGCAGGCATGGGAGTGTAACTGGCATCAAATGTACAGGAAGTTATAGGGTCTGCTCTTCTTTCCCATCAAAAACGTCTCATCTTCTGTTTCACTGCAGGTACCTACACCTAGAGAGGATTCAGGAAATTAAATGTAATTGTAGAAACGAAGCACTGACAGTTATTTCCACTAAACACGTCACTCCCCTACAGAACATAAGGCAGCACTCAATGTTTGCTGAAAACTTGGGGCAGATCATCACTGAAGGACAGACAGAGGGTTACCGTAACAATTCTTTTACCTGTTACCATTAGAATAATCAGTGTGGTATTTTATGTTCAGCTCTTAAGAGATTAAAAGCCACAGAATATTTGACTGAAAAACTGAAGATATAAACGTGTGGAAAAGAAAGCAAAACGAAGCAAGGAATTGGAAGTCAAAACATGGTTGAGGATGTTAAGTCTGTACTGAGCATGCAAAGCCTTTAGTCTTTTACTTCTGAGGTTGAAAGTAAAGGAGTATGATGTTTTTTTCTTCCCCTTAAACAGAACTACCTGTGAAGTTTATTTTATGGCTTTAAAAAAAAGTTTAAAACCAATCCAAATGCCATTCTCACAGTGAAACATACATGCACAGTTATTAATTCCTCTTCATTCACACAGTGAAACGTTATCTCTCTTAACTACTTACATATGTGAAATGTGTGATATGTGTTTTTTTTTTTTTTTTTGGATTAATTTTAAGACATGCAAAATGATTTCAGTTGCATCTAGTCATAAATAATTTGTTTTTAAAAACATGCATAAATAACAATGCTTCATGGAGCTAACATTATCTTGGTTGACATAACTACTGAAATAACAGTGCTGTGAAAATGCTAAGTCATGGCTTGAACCAGTGATTAGGTATCTGGTGGGAAGGGAGTGCAAGCCCAGGGGAGCTCAGGTACATGCAATGCACCCGAGTGACTGGAAGGGGTGGATCCAGGACCCACTCCTTCCCAGACCTCACTGAAGGGCTGGCAGTGGAGGTGAGGGTATCTCATCTGGAGATCCCTGCCTACCTGCGGACCTTACAGGCCTTCTGAAGGTAAGCAGCTTCTTTCCTTTATTTCTCTGTGTCCACTGCTGTTGCATCTGAGTGGATATGGGATCTAGCTGCTCTGCTGTTTTGTTGCACTTTCCATCGTGTTACAAACAGGAAATATTTTGTTTGTTGAAGAGTAGCTTCATGATATGACTGAAATGCTTCCTATGGGCTCTCTGAGGAACAGCAGAATGAGATGGGCTATGAATTCATTTATGAACTCCACATCTCTACAGACACCAAGCACTGATAAAAGTGTTTTTTTTCTCTTCAAGAACTTGTCCTACATGTGATTGCATAGCGACTTATGGAAGTAGCTTACAAAGAGGAGGGATCTTGGAGTCTTTGGCATCTACAGGATAAGCCTGCAAACAGCGGCATCACCTATAGGTAGCTCTACAATGCAGCAGAGGTTTCATTCCTGGGGTATCTGGACAGGGAGCCAAGAAGTTCTGTGGACACTCTGGCTGTTCCCAGCAAGCAGCCAGGTGATCTTGCTTGTGACAAGATACAGAAGAAAGATTCATGCTGGTGCCCCAGGGAGGAGGGGAAGAAGTCATTACAGGGCACAAGTTTCAACAGCAGGGAGGGACTTCTGGGAAAAGACTATGTTTGGAGCACTGATAGATCTGTTAAATGAAAAACTGAAGCAAAAAGCTGCATCTATAATAGGGTAGGTCAACATTTTGTGTGCTAATGGCACAATGGGTTGGCACTAATGTAAGTACAGCAGGACTGGCTGACAAAAATGTTGGCACTAATGTAAGTACAGCAGGACTGGCTGACGAAAAAGTGTCCCATCTCCTATAGAGATGACAGTTATCCATCACCAGCTAGAAAGAACAAAGGGGGAGAACAGTGCTGACAAATGAGAGAAAGCAACCAGATCCGGTAGTGTTTGATGTCCTGTCCATAACAGCAAACAGAAGCAAGCTGGAAGGCTGCTCAGCACTCTGGGTCCTTGAGTTTCCTCATTAGAACTGACTCAACTAGGGGAAGATCTCAATTTGCCTCAAGGCTTATGAACCTCAAACACAACTTGTAGGGCCATAAGGTTCTCAGAGCAAAGTCCAGAAGGAAAAACGCATTCAGTCCAAGACTCATTCCTACTATCTCAAGTGGATACAAGGTCACTTAAGAAACACCAACAACACCATCATCATATTAACCAGCAAAAACATGTTTAAGAGCAAGTCCGCAGGAGTTCCTTCTGCAAGGCAGTGATACTTGCAGCAGAGACCTAATGTCAAGTACACGGCAATGTGTGGAGGACACAACTGATACCTGACTTCAAGAAAGAGCTGGAAATTAATAGAAACAGAATGAATACAAGAGAAAAAAAAAAATCCAAGCAGAATGAAAACGAGACCTCTCCTGTCCCCAAACTCCAGCTCAGGCAATTAGGAAGAACTGCAGAGTCATAAAAATTTTGCTTTACAGCAACTACATCTGTTTATTATTCTAGTTATCAGCAGGCCACTGCTGGGGACTATTTCCCATGGATGACTGTGCTTTTAATAGAGCACAGAGTATCCAGAATGCCAAGTTTCATAATGACTGTAACAAATGTTTTATGTAAAAATGAAGGAGTAAAAATAGTTGTCTAAAATGCCTATAGTTCTACTAACTGTCCTGAAAATACCCACACATCATAGACAACTTGTCAGTGACAAGGCTTCAAACTTGGAATGATAGAATACTGACAGGGGAAAATAAATGGAAAAAAGATGTCCTCTGGCTCTTCTGCTTTAGATGTACACATTGTTAGGCCTCCAAGGCTTTGTTTAGTTACTTTGCACAGGGCATTGGAATTCTCTGTTTTTGTATCCATATAAGAGTATAAACACATGGCAAAATCCAGTAGCTACACAAAAAGGACTTTTAAACTATTGAACCATTCCTCAGCTTCAATTGTTTCCGCTCCTTGTCCTTAAAATTCAATACCAAACCATTAAACAATTCTGTATTTGCTTCAAAGAAAATCTGACTGATGAGAAGAATGACACATGACGGCACACTCAAGAAGCCCCTTGCAGGGTAACATGCTTCATCCTTCCTGCAGGGCAAAAATATTGCTGAAATGACAACAGCACTGTCTAGCAATAACAGACCATCAGAGTAGAAATTCTAGGATGCCACTCCTGTATTAGCGACCTGTTTGACGGCTGCATAAATCTGCTGCTTTTTATCTCCCCCAAGTGGCCAAGAGAGTTTTAAGTCTGCCTTAGAGAAGCAGCTTCTCTAGGACAACTTCTCCAGAATCAGATGTAAAGGCTAGTGGTGGAATTGAAACACTGCTCAGCTAAACCAAATAAAAAGGTCATTAAGAAGGCAGAAAGCCCAGGAAACATTCAGTCTCAGAAGTAACACAGTTAATCCACATATCCCCATATAACACCTAAACTTAATTCCTGACTCCCTCTCCAATATACAACAGTCTAAAGCACAACTTGAAATAGTACCCGTGTTTGACAGTTTATAAGTGGGTTTAATCACCTTAGTACAGATTTGCTAATAATTTATAATCCAATTCATCTTTGAAATAACTAATATTTCAAGCACCTGACACCAGAGGTATCCAAACTAGTATAATCTCATTGCAATTAATAGCTTCAAACCATTCAATTGCAATCTATCACTACTTCTCAAACAGCACTGATTGCAATTACATCCCACTTTTCCTTAACGTCTCCTGCAAATTTTAGTGAGTAAGCAACTGTGCTTCACCCTTTCAGTTACACATATTTGTTTTCAAAGGGTTTGGAAGAGTACGGAAAAAGAAGAGGAAATTTTTATTGTTATTTTAACTATACTCTAAATCTTGTACAAATCTTAATGTGGCCGTAGGCCAGTTTAGACAGGATATAAACGACTGTCCTCCAGTTTGCTCCTTCCTTCAGTCATTAGTGTTCATATTCATGAAAAATATCTTGGAAGCTAAAAGCCTCTCTTCATTCAAAGAACAATTACACCTCTGGCTGCATCATAAATTACCTGCATTCTCAGAACAACATACTTATTATAAACTTCATCTAGAGTAACAATCCTAGATATGAGAGAAGTAGTTTGTTTTCGTGCCTGATAATTACTAAAAATGCCTGGCTGTTTATTTAAGCTATAAAGAGTGCTATTTATACATGGTTGTCAAAGTGACAAGGATCACTAAGAAATCTTCCAGTCAGTGAAAAATTTGAAATAGTAAATTTCCACTGGTGTTTGTACTTACTACTCACACACGTTGAATTCCCCAAGAGAGATAAATGCAATTCTGTGATTGATCTTCCCAAAGAAAGGTCTACCTGGAGGCAGCTGGCTTGGGCTGGGAAAAAGCAGTAACCAAAAAGGCATCATTCTCATTATGACAGGCAAGGGTGGCATTGAAAATGATAACGAAGCACTTTGCCTTGTCAAAGCTGTCCCTGCAACTAGGATGAAACACACACAGCTTTCCACAAACTCAAGTTCAAAACTACATCTCACCACCTACTTCCACTAGAAAACAAAAACAAAACAAAACAAAACCCCAAAAATTCAATGAGCACAATTTTATAGAAACAAGTTATGAATCACAACTTTGGCTTTAGGTAAAGACTGATGGATCCATTACTGTTTTATGTCCACTTTACTTTTGACTTTCTATGGTAAGCGTTGGATTCTACTATAGCTAAGACTGATGAGTTCCTTTAGTCATTCTCATCCTGCAGAACTTTCCAGAAATAAGTCACCATTCCCATTTGTTAGCTGACTGAAGTTTTCTAGTATTTGATTCTATGATTCCATAAAACACATATGCTTAAAATCTGAACGTTCTCTGTAACTACTTCCTGTGTAAGAGAGCAGATCCCACACATGAAAGAACAAAACCAAAAATCAAGTACTAGCACTACTGTTAGGAGTAGGTTGTAGTTCTGTGAACTAAATGAATGAGTTTCTGCTGATGCTTGTTAATACAGTAGCAGAAATAGTATTGGCAATAGCAATTCAGGATAGAATTGAAGAGGTTTCAAAAACCTACGTGATCTGTCCTTCTGGCCTTCAGCCTTAAGAAAAATCATCAATGCTCAAATACAACTGAAGAGAACCATCAACGAATCTCCCTTTGCTCATACTGTGATTCACAGCTGCCCACTGTGCTTGCCGTTTTCTGTATAAGACACTTTATGCATAAAAGACCAAATTCTTAGCCAGCTACATGCCCCACTATGCCTTACACAGGCAGTCCTCATGCCCACCATACAGCAAATACTGGACCATGGAATTGGCTGCACTAACAGTAAGCTAAGTGGCTTTTCAGTGTTATTATATTGTACGTTTTTATCACAGAGTTTACAATGTGTCTGTATACTGGCTGTGCAACTGAAAAGCTGGGCAATACGATAAAGAAAAATGCCTCTTACCTGACTTTCCACAATTTGGTCTACAAGAATTCAGAGGACTGAGTCTCACTAGTATGCTAAACATTGGCATGTCACAGTACAGCAAAGAGTCAGTCGTCTGACAACGAAGAATGCCATGTAGCCTAAGAAAAAAAAATTACAAGGATTTTTGCTTCTCTAAAGGAAAAAGAAACCTTAACTGACAAGTCTGTGGAACATGCATTACGTATGATGGACTGAGACAGAATTTCTGTTAAACTGTTCAGTTTTAGCTATGTTATTTTTCTTCTGTTAAACAATTCTTCTCTAGTTTTCCTTTCAATGAATCAGAAAAAGGAGTGTTTCTGTCTCTCCACATACCACTTCCATGTATTCCTTCAAAAAAGAACCACCATTTTTTCCCAAATGTGATCTTTCTGTTCCTAAAGATACTTCTTATATCTACACCACTTTCTCAACCTTAGTACCACATTTGGGGGACAGAATAAGAGTAAAAACAAAAAAGGATGAATTCATAGCCAGACACAGAAAAATATCTGTCAAATACCAAAATAACTATTTCTGAAGCTGTAATTTACTGTACTTTTACAGCTCTGTTTAGGTCTGCAATCAGGTTCATATAGTAAAAATAAAGCCAATAATGAGCCAAAGCCCCCTAAAACGTATCTAGAAATGCACTAGAGCTTAGGGTGTCTTGATAGATCACGTTGACCAAAATTAATGAAAACATAACTTACAAAGGGCAGGACAGAATGCAAACAAATAAACAAAGCTATGAAGCTCTACCCAATTCCACAAAATTGAATTGAAGTGTGCTATAAATAAAGTCTATGCATCAAATTTAAGGAAAAAAAAATAATAATAAAAATTCAGTCACCCTTTATACACAATCATAATATAAATCAATTTCCTGAAATACTGATATATAAAATAACATTAAGCACTCTGGGATCCAATCAGTGCAGTGAAAAAGCAGGCTCAATTTTCTGCAGAGGTATAACACAGTTTACTCTGTATCCACTAATCATGCTAGATGCCTAATGGCCAAGTCTATGGCATCATTTGATAAGGCGTAAAGAAACTGTTATAGAACATTTTATGGAGGTAAAGTCCAGCCACCTTCTGACTGAGGTCAACTGCAAGCTAGCTTTGCACATGAAAGCACTAAGAAAATGATTAGATTGTCTAGCCTGATGTTATCTGTGTACTGGTGATTGTAAGGTACTGTGGATTCTTCCAAAATAACAGTGTAGCTAACAGTGCTCTATTTTATTTCTTCCCAATACCTCCACATTCAAATAAACACACCTTGTGATTCCATAAGGGGAAACGGTTTTAAACTGAGACAGGGGAGGTTTAGGTTAGATATTAGGAAGAAGTTTTCACACAGAGAGTGGTGCCTCACTGGAACAGGTTGCTCAAGGAGGTTGTGGATGCCCCATCCCTGCAGGCATTCAAGGTCAGGCTGGATTTGGCTCTGGGCAGCCTGGTCTGGTGGTTGGTGACCCTGCACATAGCAGGGGGGTTGAAACTAGATAATCTTTGAGGTCCTTTTC
>PPHD01026616.1:0-11411 GCA_002909625.1 Bambusicola thoracicus
TATGTGCTTTGTTAACTGATAAACTGTGCCATACGTGTTTGGCTGTCATCTTATTCTTCATATTCTAACTAATTTCTTACGGTAACTGTTCAATTCTGGCTTTGGTTGGTTTTCTTTGACAGTCAACCTCAAGCACAAGTGCAAGATGAAGAAATTACAGAGGATGATCTCCGTCTCATTGAGGAGAGGGAATCTTCCATTAGGCAGCTTGAGGTAGGCATAAACAGTTTTACAGCAGATTTCAGAGTATACTCTTAATGCTTCCAAAGAAAAAAATCACTTCATATTAGCATAAATCCTGGGCACCTAGGAATTGTTTGTGGGTAGTTTTTCTTCAACTCTACAAATACTGTCTTTATGTGATATGTTAAATGTACATTAGAAATCTAATGTGTGAAAGCCATATTTTGATGTGTTTAATCTCAGGTGATTTCACTGAGGAATAAGAAAATATTCTGAGGTGACAAGGAAATAGTTGTCAATTATTTGGTTTTTTATTTTTTCAAAAATAAATTGAAGCAAGGCTGTACCTTCCTACCCACCTATTCCCAATTGTTCATCTCCTTCATTTTGTAAGAGTATTTTTCTTTTCCTGAATACTTATTTTGGAAATAGAGATGTGCTGCTTTATTCAAACTTCTGTAATTAAGGGTTCGTCAAAAATTAAAAGCATTTAGCACTGAGTTGTAAGTATACTAATATCATGTGATAAAATACTGATATCAGGAGACTTTTGTGAAGACAGTGAGCTTTTCCAGCCAACCTGGAATCCACATCTCTGCCATCAACACCAAAGATGCTGTTGTGATAATTTCTCCCTTGCCACCCATATGTTGGACATGCAATGAACCAAGTACCCATCAGTTATTAATTGGGATCATACACACAGTGACAGTGTGACATGTATAACTTCACTGCAGCCAAACAGTAGTAGGGTAGTGTGATCCTGATTCAGTAGCTTGGCTTCATATTATAGGTGCCACTTCTGTACATTTTGTTGCTTATGACTTTTATGTGTGCTCAATGTGTTTCCTAAAACTAGTGCAAAACACTTTGTGCATATACTTTTATTCATTTTGTTTAAATTGGTGTCTGTTAAGCTAAGTTGGCATGAGCCTGCCCTGTCACTTAAACTGAGACAAACTGGTGTGTAGATGAGCTTTCAGCAGTGATAGATCCTGTTTTTGAAGTGATGTGAATTGTGCTTTGTGTACAGTTATGCTCAGTTAGTTTGATTTTAATAAACTTTGTCTCATAGTACAAAAAAGTCTTCCAAATTAATATTAAAAGTTCTTTTTTTTCTTGTAGGGTGAAGAGTGTATATGCAGGAGGAAAATGAGTAGTATTTTTAGGTACATTTACGGATATCTTGTTATGTTCTGGCAAATAACGTTATGATTGTTTCCTTGCAGTCTGATATTATGGACATCAATGAAATTTTTAAGGACTTAGGAATGATGATTCATGAGCAAGGTGATGTGATAGGTAAGCCCAACTCAAATATTATCTGAAAAGTTATTTCATGTCTTTGGGGAGCAGCAGTGTAGAAAATTTATTTTGCTGGAAAAATTCCTCTAGTGAAAATGTTAATGCTAAAGCAAATCAGGTGCAACTTAATAATAAGTAGATTGAGGTAGGTGATCCATAAAGATACTTCTTAGAAGTGTAGTTTAAATGTACATTTAATTACATCCTTTTAAGATGTATAATATGTGTAACAGTAGTTTTTGGAATTGTGTGTTCATATTTTATTCCTGCCTCTTGGGGTGTTTTGTATCTGTTTCCTCTGATCTCATAGATCTTAGTTGTTGTTTTTGTTTATCTGAGCAGAAGGGTAGTCAGTAGCAAGTCGAATGGCAGAAAACTACTGAAGGAGAGTTTCTATTCTGGTCAGTTTCTAAGGCTCATCCCTGCTGAGAACAAGACGGATTCTTACTGACGTGAACTTAACCCGGGCATTTCAGAAATGAAGTATAGGAAGGGTTAGCTTCCATAATGCATGGTATGGAACTTAGGGTGTGAATGAAAAAAATCAACATTTTGAAGGGCCAGGTGGCACACTCGCTCTCAAGTGTATTTCAGTGTTCCAAATGTCTGGTTGGCTTATGACTAACCTAAGCTTGAAATATTTCCTTTTAAAATACAGATAGCATAGAAGCTAATGTGGAAAATGCTGAGGTACATGTGCAACAAGCAAACCAGCAGCTGGCAAGAGCAGCAAACTACCAGGTAATGTCAATGTCTACTGCCAGTTGTGTCTAAGTGTCCTTTCTCGGTAGTCCTGATTTAATATAGCAGTTCAGGATTTGACTTTTTCTTGGGTCCTGAAGACTCTTTTGAAAGTTTATCCTAGACTATGATGGTATTGCTATGTCACCATAATGGGAGTGGGGAAGAGCAAGTTCTAAAAGCTTTGGGTTTCATGTAAAATCAGCTAGGTTGTTTCAGATTGCCTTGAATTTTACTGCTACTCAGAACAAAAATGAGTTCCTTTAACAGCTCCAGACGGAAAGGTAAAGAGTAAATCTTTAAAGATCACTAGAAGAGTATGGAAGGTCTTCGGAAGATGCTGTGCTAGAATCAATTTTTACTGTAAAAAATCATCTCAAAACTGAGTATGTTTAGCTTCTGTTAATTGCTGCCCTGGTGCTAAAAATGCATTTCAAACTCTCAAATTTCTGATGAAAAGCCCCTTTGAAAAGACCTTTTAATGCCACTTCTTTCTAATTTTTTGGCACTTGTTATAAATAATCTTATTAGTAATAAGTCTTCCCTCTTTAGTGAAAATTAGTCCTTAGGTTAAAAAAAAATAATAATCTTCTTATATGTATTAACAGTAGCCAGGTTGATAAATCAATGTCAAAATGTCTGAAGGATTACTTGCTGATCTCAGAAGTAGGAGGGAAAAAGGGTGGACATGTCCTCAAACTGTTTGCTAAGTGGCAGTAATTGGCACAACCCACCATTAAGTATGACTGATGGCTATTTTGATACTGACAAAATTCAGGAAGAAAAAAAAAAATAGCAGCAGTCAAAATTTTCTTTGGAAGGTGTCAGTTTTGGGGTTGAAATTTAACATGAAAACCTTTGCGCTGATTCATCTTGAAGAGGAAAGGATGAGTAACTTCAATGTTCTCAAGTTTTTGACAAGATCCTGTTTCATACATCTCACAGCAGAGACCAAAATACTCACACAAGCAGAGTTTGCTTGTGTTACAAAGGATTGTATAGTTGACTTGAGATTTGAACTTGCCTTTGCTTGAAAGCTCAGCTTTGTTCTGAATACTTGAAGAACCATTTAATATATCTGTTGTCTGACTCGCTTAGGGAGCTGGTAGAAGCTTAGGCATCCTAGTGAGAACTAGGTTTGGTTAGTGCTCTCAACTCCTTTTTGTGGAAGTATGCACCCTTTGCCCTGTGGGATGTGTTCATGGAGCAGAGCTGTTGAGGCAAAGCTAGGCTTGTCTGCTCTGTTTCTTTCCCCCATTACTACCACTGCTTTATACTTGTAGAAATGATCATAAAATATACAAGGAAATAAGATCTCCATGTCTTTATTCCACTACCTTGCCTAGATAGTGTTACAGAGAAAATGTTTGACTTTAATGTGGTGTTGGTAAAAGGTGCTTCAGGATGAAAAAGGAAGAAATTGGGAGTATTAAGAGTTGTAGGGAGATGATCTGGCAGCAACTAAGAGGGGGATCCTAATAAAAGCTTGAGTGCTAGCAAGCAAAGTGATTAAACAGCTAAGGGGCGGAAATCTCAGCTTGAAAATGGAAGAAGTGAGTCAGCAAAACTAGCAGCAGAGAATATCTAAGACAAGAAAGAAGCTTGGTGGCCTGCATGGTACTGGGCAGAGACCGGACTGGCACAGATGTAGTCCCAAAGGAAAACAACATAAGCAGTGATATAAATCTTTGCTAAAAGGAGAGCAGAGCCTTGCTCTGCCTCTGGAGCTGTGAACTAGATTCCCAAGGTTTGAGTGTGATTATTCTTTGGCTACCAGAAAAAGCCTGCAAAACCCACTAATAGAGTGTGTTATTTCCTTTATTGCTGCTTGAGATAAAAGACAAGAATCTGTTCTTAGTCTTCTTTGCTCTGGTATCTCAAGTTAACAAACCTGTGTGGGAGATCTGAAAGTTTTGGACGTGGCCTTAACTTGCACTGCATTGTAATGACATCTGTAGAGCTTAAGTCTCTTAATCTTGTTGTGTTTTGTTTTTCTTTAAGAGCAGTCTGAATGTAATAAACATCACAAAAACAACTTTAAAATAACTGTGAGTTGATGCAAAGTCCATCTTGCAGAAGTCTAAAAATGCAGTTCTTTGGGGCACCTGTATATACGTTTATACTTTTTAATAATTTTTTTCCAGAGAAGGTCATTTCTGCCTCCCCTACTGTGCAGATTGATCTTCCTATGTTCAAGGCCATCTGCCTTCAAATGTTTTTTTGTCCCTAGTTTTATTTAGTTTTATTTAAATACATTCATTATGTTGTTGCATTCTCTTTCCTTACTTTGTTATTTGTGCAATAAAAGACTACTGAAATCATTTTGTTGGTTAATAAAGCCAGAAAATTAAGTCATTGATTATTCTTTTCGTGAATAACTTTATATGACTTGTTTGTAAGGAGACAATTTATTTAGATTTCACAAGCAGTAGGGCCATAAAAACATTTGAGTTGTTTTTTGATCTTGTGGTACAGTTTTCAATCAACTCTTTTTTTTTTTTTTTTTCTTGCTCACAGCAAAGATCCCGAAAGAAGATGTGCATCCTCATTGGTATACTTGCTCTTGGAGCCTTCATTCTTGGAATCTTCCTATGGCTTTCTCTACGTTCCTAGAGAAAGCATTGTAATTGATATTTAAATTATGGAAGGAAACTTCTACAGTAATGGTTTGCTCATTGTGAAGCTCAGTAAAAATGATGGGTTTTCTGTACTTCATCACACTCACTTTTTTTATGAGACTTTTTTTTAACTTGAGAAAGAACTTTCTCAGTTGTACCATAACTGCCTGCTCTCTTGGACGTGAGTGCTGTCTTACCAGTAAAACCGGTCAGCATCATACACTGTTCCGTTAACTTAACTTGAAAACCTCTTAAGGGTTAGGAGATTAATGAAAATCTTGATAACTTGTTTTGAAGGAAGGGGGGGTGGGATGGGATTATCACTGAGATACAGCTAAATGTTGTTGCCAAAACAAACTCCTGAATTGTTGCTTGAGGCAACAAATTCACAAGTTGGAATTTAGTCTTAAGCTAGTAATGTCTTTCTGTCTTTTTCCCTTCCATCTCACCCACCTGCCCATTTGATATGGGTGGTTCAAAAATAAGACATAGATGTGAAGCTAATGTGATCTCTTTTTAACTGAAGTCTTCAAATTAAGCCTTCAGTTTGCCTCTAATCTTTCATATATCTCTATCTGGCATTAACTCTGGTTATGCCTGGAAGACTCTGCAAAAGTAGGTAGGGTGGGTGACATAATTATTTGGATTTCTTCTTGGAGGTTTTCCATTAAGAAATAAAGTGTTATGTGCATATGCGTGGTATCTTTGCATCTGAAGTGTTTATCAATGAGCTTGGCTAGACGAAAGTAAGCTCTTAAGGAATTCTGAAATTCACTGGGAAGAATAGAAATTCCCAGCTTCCTAACTGCACTCGAATGTTACTGTTCTGAAACTGCTGTGATTCAGTTTCCACGAACAGATCCAAACTTGTATGTGAGGTCTGTCATACATCTGAAGAAAAGATTACAAGTTAAATTCCAAGTTCAGTGGTATTTGAAAACAAGTTCTTAGTCAGTTGAACTTACTCAAACTGCTTAAGAATTCTGATGCTTATAGCCTTTAAAATGACCTTCTTTTCTTTTGTGCCATTTTGTACTAATATATTAAAAATGTAACCAAACACTTTTTTGCCAATTAATCTATTAGCATTTTTAATTGATGTTGATGAACTAATCTGGAAAGTGTACAGATGGAAAAAGTCAATTTGTATTTTATAAAGTTCTTGTACACTAGACTGATTGAGAATGCACTGTTTACATGGTGAGCTATGAAATGTTGTTTGGAAGCAGTCTGAGCAAAGGCGGACTTCAGAATTGTAACTGTGCAACCAAAATAAAGGTCTTTTTAAAAGTACATTTTTTCTAGTACTTTTTTTTTTCTTTTTTCTTTTTTTTTTCTGAGTCTGTTTATATAAGCGTAAGTGTTGTTTTTACCTTTATGTAAATGACTGGAATTTCTCTCTTATACTGGAGAGAATTTCAGCTCTTCTGCTGTTCCTGTGCTAACATTCATATTGTTAATGGAAAGTTGTGTGGATCTTTTCTCCCCACCTCTGTGACCCCAGCCTTAGGAAAACAATGAGCACAGGTTGCTTTGCTCTGTATTTCTGGTGATGCAGATGTTAAGTTATCCTTTGGCACAGAAGCAGGAATCCATAGTGTGGGAAGGAGACTTGTGCTGATGTATTTGGATCCCAATAGCAAGGGAGGAATAACCGTGTGGTTATTACCTACATAATGTGGAGGAAAACCTCTCAGACTGCAAGTAAGCTGTAGTATGGATGTTTGTGTGTTGAGGTCCCAGCTAATTTTCATGTGTCTGCCTTTGTGCTGAGTGCGAAGCTGGGACTCTATTTACCCTTTCTTCTTAAATAACCATCAGATTTACTTTAGACCACTGCCAGCCACGGTAACACTACCAATTAGTGATGCTAATACTTTGATTAGGCCGAAAGTGTTACGGTGTTTCTGTGCTTTGTTTTGTATTTAGCATGTACACCCTGGGAGGGGGGAGTAGGAGAGGGAGGGTAGGGCCATAAATACCCCTCTTTAAACTGCTCTTAATGGAGTCGCTCTCTTTCTGCCTTTTCCCTCACATGCATATTTGCACTCTTAATCATATAAAATGCAGTTTCCAAGTATTTAAAGAAAATGTTGATAGTTGTTAAGAACCTAAAAAAAAACATCTGGATATAACATGTATGAGTCAATGTTCTTAGAGTAAATATGTTGGCTGTTTGAAATTATGCATCAGTATGTGAGATTAGCGAGGCCAAAGAAAAAATGCAATCAAAGCACTCTTCATTTTACTGAAGGAACCTGGTAAGAATAGTTCCTTTGTAGTTATCTTAACCCACACACCAGGGGTGCCTCTCTGTTCTTTCCTGCTTTTTCAATGAGCTGAAAATCACAGGGTCAGACAGCTCTTTAAAGATTTTGTGGTAATGTGGATTGTTTTGTTTTGTTTTTCACTGCACCTTTTCCCCTTGGAAATTGTTCTTGATAATCAACAGGGTGTATGGTATCACCAAAGTTCTTATCTTCTGTTGTCACACATGAACTCCGGGCAAACGTTTGATATCAGAAATAAGGGTTAGATTTTGGACATCCAAAGTAGTTTGAAATCGCAAAACAGTTCTTAGTCTTGGCTGTAAGGGGTCAAAAGGTACAGCAGAGGAAGACGAGGGCACAATATGTCTGTTAGCAAATGTTTGAAAGACCAAAGCTCTAATTTGGGCTTTTTCAAAGATCAGTTGTGCTGTTGGGTATCATGTTGGAAAAGACTTGCTTTGCTTTTATTTAGTTCTCGTTGAACCCTTTTGATGTTTTCAGGAGCAGATGATTTTTGAGGGAGGAAGGAGCAGAAAGCTCTTGTTTTGCTATGCATCAGCATCTGATGACTTTGTTTCTTAACTATACCTGCAGTGCTAAGTGATGCTTAAGTGCATAGCGTGCAGCTTTCCTTTTCAGTTTGCAATTAAGCACAAGCATCATAACCAAAGCTGCTGTGGGGTGAGGTGTAATTATTCTCTGATGAGGTGCCCACCTGCAGAGCCATCCTATATGCTGTTGCAACATAGTGTTGCAAGAATAAATACCGGAAACTCATCAGCTTTCAGACATCTTTGTGCTTGTGAAGTGTGCAGATAATAGGGCATTTGTTTAATTCTCTGTGTGACCCAAATGAATTCAGTGATAAAAGAATCCAAGTGTTTTCATAACAATAAAGAACTCTAAAAACCCAGAAATAGCCAGGATTAGTAACAAAATGTTCGTTTTCAAAAGACAATCTGGATTCCCTCAACTAGAATACCACAAGAGCACTAAATGATGCCATAACTTGCTATTCAGACCATGGATGGCGTACTTTTCCCTCTGGCAGTTTTGAATGATTAGGTGTGAACTCGGCTGCAATTATTTTGTTCCTATTCCAAATATTAGGAAAGTACTCAGGGCAAAGGGGATTCATCCCATTTATTGATATTTTAAGAATGCGCTGAAGAAGAAATATTCAGTTGCAGTGTCTGTTCTTTTATTATAAGCATGTCTCTGCCCACAAACACAGAACTTTTCTGGTACTGTTGGTAGAGGTGTTTCTGATAGAAGAAAAAAATACCTAGAAAATAGAAGGATTGTTAGCACACGACAATCAGATTGTAGTTGCAGCTTTGTTTTTTAACAAGGTAATGTCTACAAACCTATGAATATATAAAATCTTAAATAGTTAAAAAAAAAAAAAGTTGCTAGTAGCACTGTTCACTTTCAAGATTCATCCTGGAGTGGTTCATGAATGTGTGTTCCTTTATTTAACATTTAAGCAGAAAACATTTGTTCTTTGGCAACGCACGCTGAAGTCTGAAGAATAACCCTGTAGTAATAAGGGCGGGAAGGAGGCTGCAAACTGAATAAGGAAGTCCAAATGATAGTACAAACAAAAACAAGCCAAAAAACTGCTTGGAGCTTATGAGAGAGGTCTTTGACTACACTCAGAGACACGCCACCACTTTAGCTGCCCCAAGGCCTGCCTGCAGAGTAGACCTTTGTCTGCAAAAGATGAATAGGCACAAGCTGATACCTCTCTTTTGCCTTATGGGAGAACATTAGGAAGCAGCTTGCAGAAAGGATAGTTAAATATATTACCTACCATCTGCATTGTGCTTGCTCCCACCCACCCTCACATCAGCTTGAATGTTCTCTCTGCAAGGAGGAACTGGAAACCCAAAATTAGCTTCCCGAAGCTTAGCAAAAGAGAAGAACATTTGTGTCTTTTTCTTCAAGTACTTCAGTACCACAAAGCATCACTGAAGTAGCAAGAAATATTGTCTGTTCTTTGACAGCTCTTATTCAGCCAGATAAAAGAATACATAAATACAATCACGGAGACCTGCCGCTATGTTGTCAGAGAGAATTAGGTTGAAGAAGCTGGGAAGATTAGAAATGCTTATTAAAAAGTAGATTTAAACTGTCTTTCTAAGGTGACAAAAACACATCGAGCCTTATCTTATTCTGTGTCATACTTAATTTTGATGTCTTCAGCAAATCAGTCTTTATTTAAAATAGTGAAAGGAGAATTTTAAGCAGACGGAAGCTAGAATGTTTGTCCCTGATCTACGTGATTTCTATTAGCTGATAAGTTAGTTTGTAAATCAAGCAGAGAATTGTAAATCTTAATCTTTCCAGGAATGGTCTCCGCGGCAATGAGCGGCTGTCCTCTCACACAGGAGTTTTTTTTCCATTGCAGACCCATAGTGATGTCCCTGGAAAAGGGCAGGCTGGCACATGAGCGGCCCGGCAAAAGCTCAGGGCGTAATTAACTTTCAAGTCTCAAGGCAAAAGCAGGTTTCTCATTTAAAGCAGGGGATACTCTTAAACACCAGCCGCTGCAATCCATGACACCGTACAGAATCAAGTGTCAGAGCACCTGTGGAATCTGAAGTTACAGTGAGAAAACATGGATGGATTATTGGAAAAAGCCTTTTGTGTATCTCTCAATGGTTGCTTTGCAGATGAATGTGGTAACAGCTCTTCTGAGAGTCTGTGGTGCCTTGAGATGAGTCAAGGATTTCTTCATGATTCCATTTGTAGAAGTTTCTTTCACAGTTTTGATACCTATCTTTTTCGATAAAGTGTGGAGATTACCTTCTCCTAATCTGTTTTGATGTGTATAGCTTCTGTTAAATGTATTTGTAATATAAAATCTGTTGTGGGATTATTTTGGGATTTACTTCTGTTCCATATAAATTGAGGGGAGTGGACTATATGCTCTTCTGATTTATTCAGCGAAAAAAAACAGGTTGTTGTTGTTGCTTGCTGCACTGATTTCTGTGCAGACAACAGCTGGAAAGATTTGCACTTCAACATGATTTCTATGTCTGGGTTTGGACAGATTGTAGCAGTCCGTGTGGACAGAGATCCAGCATTCATTTGGCAGCCCATACGGGTAGAACCAGCTTTGCCTTAAAGTTGTCCCAATTCATTGTGCTAATTTTCTTTCTGAGTATAATGTCAGTTAGGTTCACTACATGATTATTGTGCAAGGTAAGGAGTTCAAGACTGGGAGCAAGCGTTCACTCAGTGTCAAAGACATTCAGTGGTGGAGCACTTCGACACCATCAATGCGTTCACTTTTGTGAACTCAGTGGGTCATAGCCTCGATCTTGGTGTAGTTCTTCTTGGTGAAGGAGATAATTCATCCTGTTTCTTCTGGCAGACACAGGAGTGAAGTGTTTGGTTGTTTTGCTGTTCTGTTTTTATTTCCACATCTCTAATTGGATGATGGATTTGCACCTGAAAATGGGCAAGAAACTGCATATGGCTACATAGGTCTGTACTGAATTTGTACTGGATAACAGTATACAACATTATTCTGTGCAGTGGGTTGTGGTTTACTGTCACCCAGTACAGATGACTCAAATTTTGAAAATTGCTCTTCTGTGAATAACCTTTGAAAGCTGGCCTTTTCCATAGCCATTAAAATACCCTTGCTGTTGTTGCTCTACAGCTCTGTGAGGAAGAAAGCAGGAGCTTCTCTGTATGGTGAATTTCATTTGTATCCTGAGACTTTAGTAATCTGGTGGAATCGTTTTGTTATGAGTTTAGGGAAGTGCTCTGATCCCTGAACTTTACTTGGTTTCCCAAATATGCTGTCTTTCAGGAGTGGTATGTTCTGAGTGAGGAGGACTGGAGCAGAAGTCAAGGCCTTTCAGTGTTCTGGAGACCTAAATTTGGGCTGGCCTTCGTTTGTCTCTCTTGATGGAGATAGGACAGGGGCTTCTCAGCATAGGCCCATAATGGTTTGAGGCCTTTCTAAAGGGACAGTATTGATGGCTCAGTGTGTGGGGCTGCAGACTGTCTGAAGGCAGTAGAGAAAACAGGCCAATTCCTGGCTGTTCAGAGGCCCTTCGGGACTGGATCTTTTTGTTGGGCTTCTCCTTGAGGCTTTTCCACCCCAAATAAGTCATGGTGGTAACTGAGAACAGCATAAGTCCTTTTGCCCACGTCTGTGAGGAGGAAGGATCCTGGGTTTCAGTCCTTCACTGATACACTTTGCAATATGCATATGTTGGGGACCTTCTGATGAAGTCTTTAATAAATTCAGCCCAGAAATGTTTAACAAAGGCAAAAA
>PPHD01026618.1:0-11410 GCA_002909625.1 Bambusicola thoracicus
TATGCCTTATCTGTATGTATTTAAACTCATCTTGATTACATGCATATAATTAAAATCCCTATAATTACAGGTAAGTTTTCACTAGAAGCTTTTACTGGAAACAACATTTCCTGATCTCTACTGGAGCTAACTTTCCCAGTATAGCCTGTAACTACCTATGCCCTTTTCATGTGCATATCATACAGACAGTACTCAGACATCTTGTGATGAATTGGCTCAGTAATACCCTTTTCAGGAATTTCCACTGATGAGTTCCAATCTACAGCAGGAATTTTAAGTGCTCCTGAATGTGTGACTTCACTTTGCACTGAAAAAGATTGAATTTCAAGCCATTCCTCATATTCAGGTCCTCACTGAATGTAGCCCTAACTTCTTTCCCTGTGATTCTCTGATCCTCCGTTATTCTAACAGTGTTGTGAATTATCACTACCCTCACTAGCTCAATGGCAGTTTTCAAGTCCACTGAATATATTGTGAACATATTAAATTGGATCATTTCTGTACCTCATTCTCTTTGCTGTTATCTCTCTTCAGCCTGATAATTTCCATTTCAAAATAACATTGTCTTCTTTAGTATCTCCTTACATTTTGCCAGGTAATGCTCAACTTTCTCAGCTTTACGTATTCTTTCTTGTATATTGCTCCATTGAAATTCAGAAAAAATGAAATTATGACAAATGTACTACATACAAAATAAGTTTATCATCAAGGAAAAGTATCTAGTTATCTGTCATGGATCACTGTTTGGTGAACTCATGAATTTGATCTCAGTTTTTGTTCTTAGCCTAGACTAAAGCACAACAAGAGCTAGGAAAATCCAGTGAATGGAATCCTGTGTCTACAGCTTACACTCTTGCTAAGGAAGGTCAATGGGAAAATATATTTCATTTCTTGATTTTTATTGCTGTATTTTTTGGATAGACAACTAGGTCCAGTGTAGCAACACTGCTACCTCTACTCAAAGCTAGATGCTGTAATGGACTGGAATTATAAGATTTTTACAAAAGGCTTTGTTTGGAGTAATGCTGCTGATGTAAGGGAACTTTACTCTGTTTGTCTTTAATACTTTCTCATAAAGAATACAGAGCATATATCCTCTCCTGAATAGGTGTTTCCAGTAATAATATAGGAAAGGGAAAGGAGTATATCTTTCCTGAGCTTTAGCTCTTGGAAAATAATTGTAAGTTCACAGAAATGGCAGTAGAACAGTGAGAGAAATACTAACCATTTGTAAATGTTACTTTCAAATTCTCAGTAAATATTATAAGTAATGAATACGTTATCAGTAGCCTGGCAACTTTAAGGAATATCTTTCATGATAAATTTATTTTACTGTGCTCTGTTAAAACTGATATTTAATTAAATTGTTAAAAATAATATTCAACATGTGAAAATCAAATGGTTGAAAAGTACTATTTTTTCTACTACTGAATAGTAATAACAGCTATTTGCCTATGTGGTTGTGGAAGATACACAGGAAAGGATAAGAAGTAAGTGTTAGAGGCTAGAAACAGGAACTTTGAACTGATATGTCAGTTGTATTTGGGTTTGAAAAAAAACCAAAACCAAACACAACACTTTTACTATGGTGGCTTGTAGAAACAAGTGCACTGATTTCTTATAAGTTTGCTTTTATAGTTATAAAACGACTTTACTTTTCAAACAGTTATTTCCAGTAGTTCTTAGCAGTTATTGATGAGGTTTCAGTATAGCACAGTACATGACAGGAGGAGAATATGGTCAGAGAGGAGACAATGGTAAGACAGTATGATCATACCAGGTAGTCACATAGGTACTAACTGCCAAATTGTTGTCAAGAGTTTGCATAGACTGTGGCAAAGAAGACAAAGAATCATGGCATGGCAACAATCCTCAGTCATTATCTTCCTGTCCCAGTCTTTTAAAGTCTTTGTTACAATGTGCACAAATACTGTGGACCTCTTCAGATTCAGGTGAAAGCTAACATTAGATCATGGGTTCTCCTTTTCCACAGGGAACTCCAAAGAAAAGCTGAATGAATATGGCAGTTTCATTTTGACAATTTCAAGGAGCAGCTAAGTGTTTACCCATCTTATTTTATTTTACCATCATCCATTCAACTCTGTCAGCAATTGCTTAGAGGTGAATTAGGTGAATTTTCAACATCCTTCCTAAACATGTTCTCTACGATTCCATGATCTGATTTTCTGATTTGATGGAAATATCCATATCAGGGCCTCTGTATTCAATAAAGGCATCATGTAAGTCTCTGCTGCTGCTTTTGTAGCCTTCTGGAATTTACACAATTTGTTGATGTGGCCCCCCAACTCTGAGAATGTTACAGAATTTCTCAGTGGCTTGTTATCTAAGAAATGTGTTTTATCCATGTTGATATGCATGTTATACAGCATGTCTGGAACTCAGGACAGGCTTTTTGGAAAACTGCATACAAATAATTCAATGTTAAGCAAGCTCCTAACAAGATAAGCTTAGAGAATCCAAATCAAAATCATGGAAAACTCTGAACATTAAAGAAACTGTGATAAAACAAGATTGTTATCTAAATCAACACCATTGCTTTTACTGTCACTCCTTTACAAATTCATAAATTATGTCTCCCAACCCTGCTTGTACCAGGCTCTTACAGGTCCTCTGCTCATATCTGAGCTGCTGTGGTGTTTTGTGCCAAAAGAATAGGATTTCAGAGAGCTGCATTCTGCAGGACTTGAAAAGCTGAAAACTGAAGGAAGAAGCACGCTGAAAAATTAAATGTTCCCTGACTGGCTTTTAGTCTGCAGAAAGCTGAGGGTTGTTGTGGAGGAGAGAACCACAGCATGACAGACCTTAGCAGGTGTAATGCCTTTTTTTCTTCTACTGTAGGTAATGCTAGAGGCTTAGAGCAGAGTGGCTGGAAGACTGTGTGGAAGAAAGGGACCTGAATGTCCTGGCTGACACTCAGCTAAACACAAGCCAGCAATATGCCCGGGTAGCCAAGAAGGCCAACAGTAACCTGGCTTGTATCAGAAACTGTGTAGCCACGAGCAGGGAGATGATGGCCCTCCTGTAGTTAGCTCTGGTGAGGCTGCACTTCAAGTATTTTGCTCAGTTTTGGGCCCCCCTCTACAAGAAAGACACTGAGGCCCTGGAGCGTGTTCAGAGAAGGACAGTAAAGCTGTGAAGTGTCTGGAGCACAAATCTTATGAGGAGCAGCTGAGAGAAATGGGATTGTTCAGACTGGAAAAGGAAAGGCTCAGGGGAGACCTTATTACTCTTTACAACTGCCTGAAATGAGGTTGTGGTGAGGTCATCCTCTTCTCTCACATAACTAGTGATAGATGAAATGGCTTCAAGTTGCATGGAGGAGGTTCAGGTTGGATATTAGGAAAAATTCCTTCTCTGAAACAGTGGTCAGGCAGTGGAAAGGGCTGCCCAGAGACATGATTGAGTCACTGTTCCTGGAGGTGTTCAAGAAGTGTTTAGATGTTGTACTAAGGGTCATGGTTTAGTGGAGAAATATTGGTAATAGGTGAACGGTTGGACTAGATGATCTGGGAGGTCTTTTCCAGCTTTAGTGATTCTATGATTGTATAAGCTTGAAGAATACCATGAGCTGGAACTAGAAAATTTAAACTAATCTGAAATTAATATTGTAGATCAATATCTGAATATCTTTGTCAACTTCTTATGGGGAGGTTAAGTTAGATATCCGGAAACACTTCTTTATTTTAGGGGTTATTAAGCACTGGAGTAGGCTCCCCAGGGAGATGGTTGAGTCACCATCCTTGAATGTGTTTAAAAATTGTCTGGATGTGGTGCTCAGGGGCACAATTTACTGGTGGGTTGTTAGAGATAGGGTAGTATTGTTAGGTTGCAGTTGGACATGATGATCTTTTCCAACCTGAGCAATTCTATGATTCTTATAAGATTCTCATCATGTGACATCACCTGTGGAAAGTATTTGAAAAAGCTAATTTCTGCACAGACATGATTTTCAAGTGTACAGACACATTAAACTACCTCTACTCCACACTTTTGTCTTCATGGATAGCTACATTCAAAAGAAGAGTCTTTCACTTCTGCCAGGGAGATCATGAGTCTGGCTGTACTCATTCCTCTTTGACATCTTCCCATACAGCAAGGAGGAAGAGGTGCAGCTCCTCACATTAATTCCTACTAACATTGGGCTCTAGCATGGTATTGAATGCATAATTTGGCTGCATTTGGCATGAAAGAGTTCCTTGATGTGGATGTGTGGACATGGATTACAAAGCCAGCAGTATTGTGAAAATGCAGTCTTTTTTGTGAATCTTAGGTACATTCTGTCCAGTGAATGAAAGGTAGTTCAGCCTGGAATTAAATACTACACTTAAATGAATTAGAAAATGACCAAAAGAGTCTTAGGAGAAAAACTAATGAGGATTTATAATCTTGCTCATAAATACTCAACTGAACTAATCCCGTCCCACCAAGATTGTTTTAATATTTTCTCTTCTGAACGTTAGCATGAGAATGAAGAAGGCTGGGATTTTGTTGGCCATGCACAAGACTCTTCTAGATTCCTCCTGAAACCACAAGACTGGGAAAGCAGAAGCGGAAACCTTCCTTGTGCTAAACCTCCTGGGCACTGATACATGGGACCAAGTACTGCAAGGCAGAAAAATATTGCCAAGGTTGTTTTTGAGTATTTTAGCATAGCAAGAGTGAGCTAATGCTAAGATGTAAGGAAAGAGAAAATGGAGATATCTATCAACATAAAACAGAAATTTCTGAAGGGATATGCAAAAGAAAAGAAGTATCAAGACCAGTCTGGTAGTAGAACTCAACATTATCTTACTATGGTAACACAGGAGAGAGAACAAAAAGCAGGGAATTAATTACACAGAATTCAGCAGGGAAAGCAGGAATGTCTGGAGAGGATAGAGCAGCAGTAGTAAGCTGACCCAGTCTCTCTTGAGAACAATTCTGCTTAGTTTCATGAACTATTTGTGTTGATTAACTTAAACTACATTCATTACTTACTGCCTAACGTAAGCTTAGGTTGAGTTGTTGATGAATTTACTCATGTGTTTGTGAACACTGTACACATGTATATACATAAGCTTCTCTACAAAAGGAAAAAGTGAAAAAAGCATTATTCTGCAAAAATCAAAATCTTGTGCCAGCAATAAGCAGTGTTTCCCTAAATAAGTCTTATCCAGAATTTCCTTGGACTCAAGCACAATTCCATATGTTTCACAGATAAGGAGTGTTTCCAGAAACAGCATAGGCTAGCATCTGTGAATTTCCCTCTTTTGTTAAAGAACAAAGTTGTCTTATTGTCTGGCATTCAGGCTTTAATACAATAACTGCTCTGAAGAATTATACTGGCTTTATTTCTCTGATGATGATGCCAATAAACTACTTGCTTTATGAGAAATACTTACTCATATTACACAATACTCATTGATGGGGTCCAAGATGCCTAAACCATGGAATCACAGAATCATTTGAAATGGAAGAGACTCTTCAGGTTGTCTAGTCCAACTCCTCTGCAGTAAAGAGGGATATCTACAGCTTGATCCAGCCTGACCTTGAATGTCTCCAAGAATGGGACATCTACTACATCTCTAGGCAACCTGTTCCTGTGCCTCACCACTATGATTGTAAAAAAACATTTTCCTTATCCACCCTCTTTTGTTTGAAACCATTTCCCCTTGTCCTATCACAACAGACCATGCTAAAGAGGCTGCCCCTTTCTTTCTTACAGCCCCCCTGTAGATACTAAAAGGCCACTATCGGGTCTTTCCAAAGCCTTCTCTTCTCCAGGTTGAGCTGCTCCAGCTCTCTCAGCCTGTCCTCACAGGAGAGGTGTTCCATCCCTTGGAACACTTTTGTGGCCCTCCTCTGGATATGCTCTAACTGCTCTACGGTTTTCCTGATAACTCCACATCTCAATACAGTACTCCAAGTGCGGTCTTACCAGTACAGAGTAGAGGGGCAGGATCACCTCCCTCACCCCAGTGACCACAGTTCTGTTGACACAGCCCAGGGTACAGTTGGCTTTCCAGGTTGTGAGGACACATTACTGGTTTATGTCCAGATAGCCATCCACCAATAGCTCTGAGGCTGTTTCAGCAGTGCTGTGCTCTATCCTTACATCCCCATAGTTGCACTGATAGTGGGAGTTGCCACTTAACCCAGGTGCAAAGCCTTGCACTTCAATTTGTTAAACCTCATGAGGTTCACCTGATCCCCCTGCTCAAGTGAGCCAGCATCTCAGTACATAAAGAGGTTGAGTATTTATAATGCAGATATTGGGGTCTAGAACTGATTACCTTAATACAGCATCCTATAAAACATCTGTTAATTTCATTTTAATTTCTGATAATTTAACATTGTACTTAATGTATATATGTATAAAAATTTACTTCAAATTTAATTTTTTTTTAAAATGTATTTTGAAGAATATGGCAGGTGGGCTTTAATTTTACTTCCTCTATGCTAAGAGGTTTTATGTTGATACAAATAATTTAGCTTTATAAAACACAAATTCATAGAGAAAACAGGAAAAAATGAAGGCACGTTTTGCTTCACAGGTGAGTGCTACCAGGCTTTCCTTTTCACATTTTCTGCTTCATTGACTCTTAGAAATATAAGGGAAGTGCAGCATGTGGTGTGCTTTCAGGAAAATCTTAGTCAGCATTCTACTGAAGTGTTAGGCAACAAGGAACTCTAAGAATATGAGTGTACTTTTGTGCTGCAGAAATGAGGACTCTTTTTCCTTTCATTCTTAAATAGAATCATATCATACAATGGTTTGGGTTGGAAGGGACCTTAGAAGTAATCTAATTCCAGCCTCCACCCCTATAGGCAGGGACACCTCCCACTAGACCAGGTTGCTCAAAGCCCCATCCAGCCTAGCCTGGAACACCTCCAGGGTGGGAGCATTCACAGCCTCACTGGGCAACCTGTTCCAGTGTCTCACCACCCTCACTGTATAGAATTTCTTCCTAATATCTAGTCTAAATCTACCCTCTTCCAGTTAAAAGCCATTTCCTCTTGTCCTTTCACTATGTGCCCTTACAAAATGCAATTCTCCAATACAAAAAGTCCCTCCCCAGGGACAAAATACATTTTGTACCACAGAGAAGTATTTGCACTGTAATCATCTCTCACCGAATCATTGTGTCTTCATGTCCTATATTTCCACATTGGCTCCTATAAACTGGGTCTTTTCTTAAGTAAATCAAATAATCTAGATGAACTGGCTAGGATTTGTAAGGAGATTTGACAATTTTTATTTAACTACTAGAAATTTGAACTCTGTACAAAACATTCATAAGAATCTGATGTCTCTGCTTAAATCACTGTCTTCATATAGTGGCTGTCAACTTTAGATATTTTCCAATCTGCCTTTCTTTATCTATTGGGAAATCTAGCAATATACACCAAGGAAAGCTTTCTGATGGTTTTGGTTTATTGTACTTGTATGCAGCCCATCAGGGTTTATTTTATTTTTTTTGTTTGTTTTTGTGCTTAGCTTCCACACAAAATAACAAACGCTTTTTCTATCTATAATATTTTTTTCTTCTACATACCTTTTCTGTAATCTGTCACAAGCCTTGACACACAAGCATTAAATTCCATAATACTTTTATTCTTGGAAGTGTTTTGCCCTGTATTATGACAAGCTTATTAACAGCGGTATAAACACATATATATATTACTTTCACTTATTCCATAATCAGCATAAAGACATTAGCCATTAAATTAAAGGAACCCCTCTTAGAATGTAATAACAAAACATTACTGGAGTTGTAGCAGCCTGTTGTGCTGGTTCTTAAGGCTTTAATGTTAACTGGATGTAGCTGATGACACTGTTTCTCAAATTTTATTGCAAGTATTCTCCTCACAACATCAAATTGTAGTGTTAAAAGTCTATATTTTGTGTTTCTTTAATTCTTTTCTACACTTTTCTATTTTGAAAATATTTATTTTGTATCTATTTTATCAAATTAGCCATACAATTTTGTTATCTGAATCAAACTGAAAAATGTATCAGTAATGTACTTTTTAGCATCCTACTTCGATTTTGGTTTTTACTTCACATTCTTTCTCTCTCTCTCTCTTTTTAAGTTCTTTGAAGTTTGAAAACTTTTAGATAATGCTAAAGCTGTTGTTAATTTCTGCCCTGTTGCTTTTAGCCTGGTTTGATACCAAAGAAAACAGAGTAGTAGCTGTGTCACTGAATTACTAATGCTATTCTGCATAAGATTGTTGTATTAAGTAAATTAGATATATCTATGCAGCAATATACACCAATGGGTCATAAAAGATGATAATTCCTTTTCCTACATTTGAAGTAATAATGTCATTCCTTATTTAACATCTATGCATAAATGATTTTCCATATTCCATATGGGTAATTATATATGGGAAATATTCCATAGTTTCCATAAATGCAAACTGAGTTAATGCCTCCAGTAATTGTAATTTCCTTATGATATTGTTTTGCCTCTCTTGCTGAGCACTGAAATCTGTTCTTAGTTTTCATTCGCTGCTCTCTGCGATTAGCTGTTACTCTGGTAAAACAAAAAAGTAATATGTGAAATCACTACTAACCTCCTGAGTGTCTTCCATACCTCTCTGAAATCATCCTCTGCTTTCCCCTGGATTGTTTTTATGTGTTAGAATGATTGTATTTATGTCTTTTGGGTTTATGTTCAGATAAACCTTTGTTCAAGCAGTAAAACCTGCAAACTCTCCTGGGAAAATGCACATCTTAGGCACTGTGATTTGCTACACAGAACTCAAAGTCAAAGAACAAAAGAAAATCAAAAGATCCTTTCTGAAAAGCAGGAAAAAGACCTTATTTTCTTTTACATCCATCTTCATATTTGACTGCTCTAGCCTATGAAAGCTACAGTGGTAGCTGCACAATCTTATGCACAGGGCACTGCTATAAAATAAATCAAGTTAGCCTTTACTGAGGTAAGTTTGGATATAATGGGAGGAAAAGACACTAAGTGCTGTAAGATTTTGTTGACAAATGGTCACAGAATAGAGAATTCTACTGATAATCCTAACCTTCAGCAAGGAAGTCCTTGAACCTTCCTACCAGTATTTTGTTACATTTTCTTGCTGTGGGACAGATGGCAGCGGCCTGAAAAAAATGGTATCTGATATGGAAGTGCGTATGTAACAAAGGTGTGTTATTGAATGCCTCCATGTGGATAAAATGGTAGTCTTTGATGTTCATCAGTGCTTGCTGTTTATAGAGACCAAATAGTGGATGTGAACACCATGAGGTGGTGGGTGCATTTCAGCAGAGAAAATAGTGATGTTCAATACAAGCCATGTTCTAGATGACCATGTACAGCCATGTGACACAGTGCAACAAATAGTGTCTTGATTAGCTCACCAACAGGAATAGGCAAATTAGAATCAGGGAGCTGGGTTCAGTGAGTTGGAAATAATGGTGGCAACATTGGAATATCACAAAGCTTGTACCAAGTGGGTCCCACAAATGCTCGCATAGGAAAAGAAAGAGCACTGCATGTAGCATCAGGCCAGAGAAGAAATCGGACTTTATCTTGCAACAGAACAACTGCAGGCCTCATACCTGTTTGAAGATTGTGGAGCACATTGCCAATCTTGGCTGGGCTGTCCTACCATGGCCACAGTATAGTCTGGATTTTGTGCTTTATGGCTTCCATCTCTTTGGGCTAATGAAAGATAGAGTGAACAGGCAACATCTTCTTAACAACAACACCATCATGGCAGCCATGAAAGAGTCACTTCTGCTGGTACAGATCTTACAAGAGTGGCATGCAGACTCTTGTTCATTGCTTGTGCAAATGCACAGCTAATGGTGGTTACTACGTGGAATGAAAATGTTCTGTAGCTGAGAATTTGCATTATCAAATAGCATTTTTGTGTTCTTGGTATCTGTTGTAGTTTCCATGGAAATAAATAAGAGGCATTACTTTTGGAGTGACCTATGTAATTTAGAAAAAGAAAATACAGTGCAGCAGACCACTCAGGGAAAAATGATGAGCACTATCATATGGAACAAATTTCTTCAAGTCTCTAGTGACTTTAAGCTAATTTCCTGACCTTTTTCCATCTGTGTTTGTTGATTAACCTAGACAAAATCCAACCAACCAACCAAACAGAACCATATACTTCTGGTGCTAGAAAATAAACTGTTCTTTTTTCCTTTTTGTTATTCTGAAAGTTTTTCATCTTGTACTGTGAACAAGTAAGACTATTTAGTGTTTTCTTTTTTTTTTCATTAAAAAAAAAAACAAACAGCCAGAGGAAGCTTTGATCTACTAATTCACAGTATTACTCTAGTTAAGAAAATATAGGTATACTTATATTAATCATCCCTCTCTTTTGCTCTCTTTCTCTCCATATTTTTTTTGTATGTACATTAGTCTTGTCAAAACATATCTGGTGTATGTGGTAGAGAACTCTAGAACAGATTACCAATATTCACTGTTTTCATCTAACATCTATAAATAAAATTACTTGAGATTCTATTTCTGTGACTATACAGAATTGGTATGAGTACAATTAATAGCACCAAATGTTTCAGGCATTACAAGTAACAAACCTTCTGCTGCACTGAACAGTTTTATCCTCTGCTGTTCACTGTGCTCTGCAGCTAATAATTTCTGCTGTTAAAATTAGAAGTTATGTTATTTCCATTAATACCATTTAGCTACACACACCCTAGATCAAATGAATCCTCGTATTCATTCCTGTTATGTGGTGGTATAACATAAGTCTTTATAAATTAAGTTGTGGCTGAGAGAGTCTACTGACCTGCTGTTAATGCTTGCCCCCAGCTGTAAATCTGGGAACTATGTTTGGTCTGAAGTCCTCCGGTCCTCAGCCACCCTGGTGCCAGCTGACATGGAGCCACAGAGTGGAGATGAGGTGGATTTGCTTTGTTTTGTGACTGTAATCTAAGCTTACTTTAAATTTTTGTCATGTTTCAGACAAAGGCCCCAATTTTCTTATTCATATTTACTGTTTTCAGCAATGCTTGGGCCTATCAACTTTGATGTAATTGCTTGTGGTGTGTAAATAAGCATACTTGTATCAGGCTGGAACTATCTCAGTATTATCACTGGAAGGACTCCCCAGAGGTAAGTGGTGCAATGATAAGAGAATAAATAATGAGCTGCAAATCAAATACTGCCACATTTAGATGGCCATTGTACGTACAGCAGCCAACCATCTTATTCAGTCTCGATATCAGAACTATCAATTTCATCACAAAATGTTTATCTGCAAACCTTTAGATAGAGATATTTGACTTGCAGTGGCATTCTGCAGGTTCTTTATGAATTAAATATAGCTGCTAGTATGAATTTTTTTTCTACCTTTTCTATCCACCCTGAAAGAAATAGTCACACACACACACACACACACACACACACAC
>PPHD01026620.1:0-11410 GCA_002909625.1 Bambusicola thoracicus
AAATCCATGAATTCCTCACTTGTAAGGCAGATTGCGATTTACATGTTAAAATGCCCCTGTGAATTCATCTGCAAAGGAAAGAATTCTGGGGCACTGAAACAAAGGATTAGTGAGCACAACAAGAGTGCTATTAGCATAGAGAATATAGATTCTGCTACAACACACCCTTCAAATAATGTAAATATATTCACAGTTAATATATAGATCTCAATGGGTTTTCTGTCCAGGAACATAACAAAGGTTTTGCCTCAAGAATGGCAATTCTAAGTAGATAATCACAGAGACAAGGATCTGCAAACAGGTTTTCCTTACACCAAACTCTGTTGGACTTTTGCATTAGCTACAAGTGGAAAGATGTAAGCATCTGCATCTATTCTGCTAGATCTCCCTTTATAGACCATATATGGAAATAGGAGATTAGCAGTCTGTTTCACCTTATCCTGAGGCAGACCTCTAAAGTAGTCAGAATTTCCTCTTGCCATAATTGCGTATTTCCCTTCCCCCTTTTTTATACTAGAAAACATTTGTAGAGACAGTTGTCAAAGCTCTTATTATAGGCAATGCAGAACACATTAGCACAGTCACTGGAGCCTTTTGAGACCTTTAGTTCACATCCAAAGGAAGATAGTTTAACTGTAGATATGTGCAGTTCAAGCCTGAACTTATGTATTTTAGATATCTGCAACAAGACTGCGTAAACAAAATCTTGCAGCATTGTGTAGCTCTGTGGAGTATCCTTCCTCATTTGTGAATAACTCCATGAAACAGCTAAAGACTTGCATATAATATCTGTATGTTTTGGATACCCATGAAATCTCAGATGGCACTAGATGCCCATGTTTAGGCACTTAAAATTTAGAATCACACTTTGCAGTGAAGTTATATCAAGGAAGTATTTAAACTGTTTAAACAACTCTAGCCTGTCCAAGGTACGTGTTCTAGTATATAGAGTACAGCAAGACTTCATAATTTGTGAAGTTCAGTGAGGTTTGTGAAACATACACATAGGAAAAAACAGCCAACTTGTAAAGAACAAACAACTTGAAAAGCATGAATATTCTCCTACAGTTCTGTATGCCTGCTAAGTTCAGTGGACAATTGTTAGCTATATGAAACTATTTGTGTTTTCTTCTAGGCAACAGAACTGCTAATCAAGAGTGTTTCTCCTTCCCTATTTTGCCTTTATACATGAGAAATAAAATACTGCTACTATCATAACTGTCAATTAAGTCCCATTTTAGAATCCAACTTTAGTAATATCTACTGGACTTAGTAAATGATTTTGTATTTTAATTTTATGTGATGGTAATATACTAATATAATGTCCTATTGAAGTAGAATTTCTGTATACTCCACAGAGGAGTTACAATGCACACTATGAGGGCTGTGAATTTTTAATATGTCTTTCTTGTCTTGTTCATACCACAATCTTTATTGATGTAAATATGTTCTGCTTATTTTTATTTTAAATTTAGGAAACATCTGGTCTGAGAAGCCTTTATAGATCAAGAACTTCAAGTGTTTAAAACTGCAAATTGCTTTCACAGTATTCAGTGTTACAATGAGCTTGTCACAATCTTTCCTGAAGATGATAATATACCAGTATGAACAGAGTAAATAAAACCTGGACCTATAAGACATCCAAATCTTGAGCTTTAAAGATGGGACTCTCAAAGAGTTTTTACAGCTATCTTTAGCCTATCAAGAGTACTTTACATAGGCTTTGTCTACAGTCAGTAAAAAGGGAGGTTTCTTCAGTAGTTGATTCAGAGGAAAAAAAATCAAAAAACAAACAAACAACAACAACAACAAAACCCGATTTTAGATGATCAAAACTGCTCCATTCCACTGTCTGTAAAGGCAGCCTTGGTGAAACAGTCTCACTCAACTAAAGGTAACCTTCACAAATATTTCCATTTAGATTGTCTTAGGTGTTTGAAGCATTATACATAAGGGATAATTAATATCTACACCAAAGCATAGCCACCTCAGTGCTAGTAGACTTGCTCCCAGTCCTGTAGTATCTCCTAAGAGCTCGTCTGATTTTCACTGCTGTGGTCCTTGTTGTGTATGAGAGGCTCCCCTCAAAACCACAGCAACACATCATAGCTAAGGCAAAGAAATCTCATTTTAGGTCTCTTCTATGTGAGTTAGTCCAAGTGGCCTATTCAGGTAGGCACTCACATTTACAAGAGAGGATACTCCCAGTTGCCTTGATGCTTTTCCTATCAGGCTAGAAGGGTGGCATGAGTGGTAAATACAGGAGGACACAAGAGCAAGCAAGCGACTGGATTGTTACATGCCTCTCTTTTGAGGAAGAGGTGGTCAGAAAAAAGTATCCATGGTGCTGTAGGCTACAAGTTGCAGGGAGGTATAAATGCATTCAGAATCTTTGTATATTTCAATGCTATGCTGATTGAAAGTTCATTTTGGACTGTACCTAACCCAGTATCTACTGTTTCCCCTCCAGGAGATCTGAGCATTAAATAGCACTGATTCTTCCTATGGAGATAAAAGACTGCAAATAAATTAACGTTAAAAGGGAAATGCCCTTGAGAAAGCTATTGTCAAAACACTGAGCTAAAGAACATCAGCATTAAAAGATTTGGCTGAGGTTAGTGTTCTTGATGTCTTAGTACTGTGGCAGCAACTGCAAAAGTGAAATTCTTTGTCTTCTGTAACACATTGCCCAAGGCACTAACGCTACCAGGATTCAGAACAGAAGTATCTTTATACACAGTCAGAGTCCCACTAAAGTCAGGTTAGTTCAGGGTTAGGTCCCTGTTTCCTCCTTTTTGAAAAGATGCTGAATATGAATACTTAAATAGTGCTGCTGCTTTCTTTAACTGCAAAAAATATATACATATAATAATGTGGTTATCTAATCAGCATTTATAGATATTTCACAACAACTTTTCACTCTTCATGGTTGTGCTATAAATGCATAAGAAGAATTGAGGAAAAATATTTGAATTCATTAAGTTATAGAAATTGTTTATAATATATGAAAGATTTTTAGTATACTTATTCTTACTGAAAAACAATAAAAATCCTGTTCCGTAATTTTCCCCTCTGTTAAGAACACAAATTAATTGAAGTCATGTTTCTGTTAGGGGAACACAGTCATATTTCTAGAGAAAACACCATGAAAATTTAATCAGTGTCTGAGAGACTTTTGACCTTTCAAACTTGGAGATTGTTTATTATTCCTGTTTTATTTTATGTTAGGAGTCCTCACATTCATCTGTTCTCTTTAAATATTTACATTCTAACCTCTCTGTATAAAGTACCAGGTGCTTCACTTGTACATAGTACTCCTTATTTGTGCTGCTGCCTTTCTTGACCATTTTCCATTTTATAAAAGGATCTTCCAAGATTAATATTAATATTATTAATAATAATAATAATAAAATTGGCTACTGCTTTTTAATTATATAGTATAAATTATCTTTAATGATTACTTCTCTGAAATATGAAGAATAACTTATCGAATGCAATTGCAACCTTCAATTTTTAATATATTAGTTTCACCTTCCTACTTTTCTTCTATGATCGTTCACATTCCTCTAACTCAGGAAATAAATCTAAGTCTTCCAACCTCATTTATACTTTATATTTCATATTTTATTTATAGCCTTTATTTCAATTGACTTTACTGATAATTTATTCCATTTGTTCATTTGTCTTTTTATGAAACACATTAATTCTGTGCAAGATCCCTGATTTTCCTCTTCTGTTTATTATGTTTTGTCATATCTTCTAGTTTTTAACCCCTTCTTAACATAAAGCCTCGCTCCATGTTCTGAACTGTTTCTTTATTCACAATTTTGAATTTTTCTTTCACTGTTTTATATTTTATATTCAAATATTTCCCATATTTATTAGATCACACTGAACAGCAGTACTGTAGTATAACAAAAATGACTAGATATGTTAGCCATGCAGAGGATGACTTCTTACCAAAAACTTCTAAAAAATTTAAGGTTCTAAACCCAAATTTTTTTTTCAAAGTCTATTTAAGTATCTATGCTTCCTGAAGCACTTAAATAATATTTACACTACAGTTGCTATTGTGAACTATAAAATCGTTAAATAAAAGTATCATATAAAAATTTGCCTTCGTTTATTTTCTTTTACTACATATGCTTTGATTACTTTCTAGACTTTCTCATTGTATGTATAGACATAGGGTATATACATATAGGAATAGGATTTTATATCAGTTCATCTAAAGAATTTTTGTTCTCCTTTTCGAGATCTTGTGTGGATAACCTTTTAAACACAATAAGTATCTGTAGGAACAATATTCAGATCATCTGTATGCAGACATCTAAAATGTAGGCAGCCAGTCACTTTTATTTCAGTAATGAATGTAGAAGGACAAGAATTGCCATATAGGAACAGGATTTTCCCCATCCCTATATGGAAATAAGTACATGCTAAGAAATTAAGCAATGCTCAGAAATATTTCTGGGCACTGAAACTACACTGTGTCATTAACATTCTGAGCCAAAGCTCGGGTTTACCTGAACATTCAGGAAAAAGAGCAAGTTTCTGAGCAGACCATGATTTAAAAATATTTCTAATATGGTGTTTTTCTCTTATATTTTTAGTAACTGAACAAAAGGAAAAAAAAAGAGCCCAGTGCAGACTTTTCTCTTTGGAGACATCTTAAAGCTCGCTGTGATGTCTTTTTGTCATTTAACAATTGGTAATAATATTCAAATGGCAGGAAATCCTCTTTAACTTTCTTATTCTTTAATATTTGAGAGAATGTGATCAGCTGTGGAAAATAGATGGATAAAAATTCTCCACTAGTTTTTCTTTTGTACTGGAATATAGAAAAATTGTAGCTTATAGCAAATGCTGAAATGCATAGAAAGTATTATTGAATTTAAATAATAGCAATTCTAGCCTTCCCATGCAATTTTTCAGACTCTTTTTACCATGTCTTACTAATGGCTCAGAGTCTTTTCTACCACTTTGCTGATACTAACCACATTTTCAGAGCTTACAGTACTTTCTAACTAAATTTCACTTTCATAGTACGGAAAGAAGTAAAATCTATAATTAAAAAAAAAAAAATCAGATAAAGGCCCAGATTTTCAAAAGATTCAAAAGAAAGCAAGTCTGAGAAAAAGCTTTTAAAAAATTTACCTATCTCAGTATTGTAGGATGAGGTGCCAAGCTTGAACTATTATGAAAATGTGTCCATTATTTACTTAGTATAAGAACACAGCAAATTCCCTAATACATCAAAGGTTCACCTTACCCAGTAATTTCTCTGTGGCCAGCTATGAATGCTCAGAGTATACTCTAAGTAGGGTCGCTGTGGCCAACTACAGATGCTTAGGGTATACTATATGAAAGGCATAGATGGGTGATCCTGTTTCAGATAATCCTTCCTAAATGTCAGTGATTTAGGACATTCCTGATAGTAGCACTATTTCATAGGTCTAGTAACATGAACCAAAACATGCTTATACAATCAGACATATACAGTGCAATTGTTTTTATAGCAGCTGCCCAGAAAATAAGAATTCTGAGGAGAATGGAGCATGTAAACAGAAGGAGTAGCGGCTGTTTACAGGGGTGGATAGTGATAGGACAAGGGGGAATTGTTTTAAATGTAGACAGGGAAAGTTTAGGTTAGATATTAGGAGGAAGTTTTTCACTCAGAGGGCAGTGACACACATGAACAGGTTGCCCTGAGAGGTTGTGGATACCCCATCCCTGGAGATGTTTGAGGCCATGGATGTGGCTAGTGGTTGGTCTAGTGGTTGTCAACCCTGCACATAGCAGGGGGGTTAAAACTAGGTGATCATTGTCGTCCTTCTCAACCCAGGCCATTCTATGATTCTATGATGTTGGATGTAAGGTAGACAAATATGTAGATTAGCTGCCTCTGATATTCATTAATCACATGATTTTTGCGACCTTTTCTCTATTCTTATTTTGTTAATAACTATATCACGAGTTTGTCTCATAAAAGAAAATAGTTCCAAGTCTGCATGCTAATCCCTGTTTCTTTGTACATTATAAGAGAAAATTCTAGTGTTTCAGTTTTAGTCAGGGATGTAAATAGGATGAAAATCATTCATTTCAAATTAATTAACACATTAAGAATAGATCCTTCTGCACAGTAAGAGAGATTAAGAGGTAACTGCCGTTTCAGGTACTTACCGCCAAACCTTAGTCAAGACTTATATTGATAGGGAAGAGTTAAGGGAGTATCTGTGTAAATACAGACATGTTGACAATATTCTACTTCAAAAAGAAGAAAAGGGGGGAAAGCAAATCTATGCACTTCAAGTACAACTCCTTCAATAACTTAACAGGGGACTTATTTTGTTTTCTTTTTACTAGCTCCTCTGGGGTAGTTTATGGACCAGTTCTCTCATCTCAAGTGTCTGATCCCAAGACATAAATTAATTTTAGATGTACCTCTTATTCTTTGCAGCTGCTAAGGCAATATTCACCATTTGTTTTGGTTGCTATGGAGATAATTGACTTCCCATGATGGCAGGAGCCTTGTTTGGGGTATTAAAGGGGCTTGGGTCCAGGGATTCTTTAATTTTCATGCAGTGACGTAAGTAATTTCACCAACAAAACCTTTGTAAGATTTCTCTCCCTCATAATCTGAGTTATAATCGAATGAATATTTGGGATTCTTTTCCTTCCACTTCCCTTTTGTATCTCAGCCAGCGCACTCCACAATGCTTACTCAAACCACAGGGAAGGAAGGGCATACAGCCTGTTTTCCAGTGTTGTACTTTGGTCAGGCACAAGCTCCCAACAGTATATTATCTGATAGAACACCAAGAGAACAAAGATAATAAAGCATTTGATTATAACCTAGCTTTCAAGATGAACTGGTTAGGATTCAGAGACAGAAGATTCAGACAAATAATTAGGTGCTGAGACTGTCAATCAAGAACAGAAAGCAAAGGCAGTGCTGCTTATATTAGCTGCCTTTTTTACACAAAAATAAAATTTGAGGCACCTTGGATCAGAAGGGTGACAACCTTTCAAGCTAGGACCTCAACATCTGTACACTCAGTGAAGAGAGAAAAGCATGCACACTCTAGAAAACTATCCATTTAAAAGAAAAAAAAAAGATTTCAAAGGTACTTTCTAAGAAGTATGAAATGTAGAAGTGGTGTAGAAGCAGCTTGAACCTGATGCATCCAATCAGAAAGTCTGGTCAAAGACTTTGTATTCTTCTAAGATTAGTTTTCATTTGGTTTATCATTTGGAAAAAATAGATATATATGTATATATATTTCAGCTGTTTAGCTCTGGCCAAGAAAGCACCAAGTTAACAGTGGTCAATTCTGGTGAAATTATAGCATATATAACCACTCCTTTCCTCGTTTAATTTTCAAAACGTATCCTCTTGTCTTCTATGTTCAGGCTCTATTAAGCTAACTATCAACAAAAATTTCGAATGAGAAGAAAGAAGCTGAGGGTTATCCTAGATGTCCTGCCTAGGGATGGAAAACATTCCAATAGTATTGAGTGCATGTATGCCTGGTTAAGATCTATTCATCTTTTGGTAGCTTTGTACAGTTCAGCATAACTTCATGACATAGATCATGGATGGCAGCATAAGACTGGTGTCCAGCACAGTCAGCTATAGTCCTATCCACAGCAGAACAGACTGCACTGTAATGTGATAAATCAACAAATGTGCTCCTTCAGCACATAGCTTGAACTTGACATGTCACTGCAAGACCCTGAGGAAGACCTTCTAAGTCCTCCAGCTGCAATCATATGTATAAGTGTTTCCCAAGGGCAGGGCTTCCACACAAGACACAGTAAAGCCTTTGGGCAAATCTTCATTAATAATGAGAATTAAAAGGGGATTTGTCCTGTTGCCAAACTAACAGTGGATAAAAGCACACAAACATGAGATGGATTATAAATGAAATCTACATTAATCCTATGATTAGCTCTCTGCCCTCCAACACTCACCTCCTATATTGAGGGTTATGTCCTTTTAAGCAGCAGATCTGTTACAGTTTTAAAAAGCCACACACACACAAGAATTATTGTACTTCTTTTTTGGTGCATTTTTATTTATTTATTTGTTTAGGGATTAGTTTGCTTTAAATTTGGTGTACAACATCACAATGCTCACAGGGATTACATTCAGAAATATATGAGGACTGCTCCGAAAATAATGTCTCCTATTTTATTATGTTGGCCACATTGTCAGAGTTGGATGCTGGTGATATGGCAGTAGAGGTTGAACCTTCCCACCAATGTTCCATTATGTTTTATTGCCATGAGACAGATGGCAGCAGAGTGACAGTTTGAAAAATTGGCGTCTGACATGGCAGCATATATGAAGCAAAGATGTGTCATTGAATTCCTCCATGTGGAAAAAAATGCACCTACTGACATTCAGTGAAGCTTTCTGAATGCTTATGGAGATCACACAGTGGATGTGAGCACAGTAAGGAGGCAGGTGATGAGTTTCAGCAGTAGCGACAGCAATGTGAAGGACGAGCCATGTTCCAGGCTGTCATGCAGATTTTTATGAGTGTGAAATGCAGGCTCTTGTTCATCAGTAGCAAAAATGCATAATTAATGATAGGTGACTGTGCTGAAAAACAGCGCTTTGTAGCTGAGAATTTTCTCTATCAAATATGTTATTGTGCTCTTTTTTGTAGTTTCCATGGAAATAAACAGGAGGCATTACTTTCAGAGCAACTTAAGAATTTTTGCCTCAAGAAAATGATGTCTTTTCTTTTTCAAGCATCTCAAAGAAAACTAAAAAAATAAAAATCAATAAATATGGAAATCTCTCAGAACAAATTGTAGTAAAGCAAAACTTTAGAAATTTCCTTTAAGTGTACAACACAAAATCAATCTACCATGACTCTGAGAGTCAGCTATTCTTGCCCTTGTGATAGTGAATTAAAAAAAAAAAAAAGGTATTAAAAAGAAAAAGTATTAAAAAAAAAAAAAACCACAGGGCAGTATATAAAAGTATTTTGCTTTATAAAGACTTTAGAGTAGTTTTGAGCTAGGAGAACACTTAAAACAAGCTTTTGAATTCTTATCAGTATAGTCTTATTTTCTGTGTGTCTTCCATAGCATTAGCCTTCTTGTGTATCTGTGATTTTTCTTTGCTTTTCTTTCTCTCTGCATGAAATTGTTCTCTAGGTAGGCTTTAATCTGAAAACTACTATTGCTCCTGCTGTTATCCCACCTCCCGTGTTTATAGGCTGTCCATCTAATCCATTTTTGTGTATTTATTAAGATTCCTTTTTCATATTCATCAAACTCTACATCTGAATAATAACTTAAGATATAAATCTGAAGATATACAGAAAATACTAAAATACTCATATAAGCCAAGAGAATTAACCGTACCAGATCAACATATTTGATTTTAAAAAAAAGATAGCTATGCAGTCTTCAGCAATCATGAAAAAGAAATTTTTAAGCAACTGTGTCATTTCTGGACTGCTTTTTGTGTTCAGCTGAAATTTCCTTCCTTAAAGTAACTGAACTATAGGCATTCAGGGATTCTTTTACAGAATTTTCATTCCTCTACAAAATTTCCAAAAGAAGAGTACGTAATTTTGATTTCCTACAAGAAAACAACTTAAATACAGGTTCCTTATCACCACTGAAAATCTAGTTATTATAAGAGGTTTTTAAAACACTATCATGTCTCTCTACCCATGTCAGCACTGATACTCCATTTGGAAATCCTAAGTAGAAAAGTTCCTATTATAAAGTCAAGTTGCATCCAGTTCTTGCCAGTAAGAAAGATTTTTAACATCCTATTGGAATGCTAATAGATCTAAATCTCTAAGACTCAATATTGCAATCTTTCACAATGATTTACTGAAGACAAAATGCCTGTTCAGCTCCAGGAGCTTTATAATACACAAGATTTTACTAAGTAGAAAAAGATTTTCAAGTTAAGTAACCATATGAAAAGATTCAATCCAGTGTCACTGAGTTTGGAAACCTGTGCTCTAGAAATCAACATGAAGAGTGTTCAAAAGTCATATCATATCATATCTTATGGAGTTATGGTAAATGTGAAGTCCTTGCATCCTAATATGGTTCAGGAGTATGGAACAAATTTTCTAGTTGCAAATAAGTTACCCAATAAAAGAAATTGCTAAAGTCTCTAACACTTCTTTCCTTCCTATTCAATTCATATTTATTCATTTTGTCTGAAACTGTGAACAAAAATACAAGGCTTACAAGCTGCAAGCAGAATTCCAGTAAGGTTATGGGATTCCCATATATTTAACCAAATAAAATATGTGCATAATTTCCGCAGTGAAAGATGAAAATCCCTTTCCAACAACAGAAAGTTTGAGTCTGGTAAGGGACTAAAGTAGAAGCAGTGGCAGGTGTTTGCAATCTTGAATTCATTAATGCTGAGGGTTAATAACCACAGGTGGCAAATACATTCAAAAGCATCAAAGAAAAGGCCATCCAAAATTGAACATATCCTCTTTTTTACCAAAATATTTTGGGGAAAAAAAAATGATTACTCAGAAATGCATCCTACAGATGCTACAAATGTATATATATATATATGTTTTTCTTATCTTTACAGTGCAAACACACCTGATAGTTTTCGAATGAACAGTGACATTTTAACCTTATTGATTTGGGAGCACCAGTAATTGGATTTACTAAAAATATCTCATCTGTGAGTAGCCTTAGATACAGGAACATGTATAACTTTGCATATCTACCTAGTTAAGGTCTTCTTTTCTTACTCTATTTCATTAAAAGCCTTATTAGCTCAATGAATATTTGAATAAATCCTTTAGGATTGTTTCAAAATTATTTCTGCTCTTGCTAGTACTGTATTCCCAAGAGAATCGTGGTAATGAATCAACACAAGGTAGCAGACCTTGGTAGTCAGTGGTTGGGTCTTATAGAGTCAAAATGTTACATTTATTGTTTAAATATATTTCTGAAGTATATGTTTTCAGACAGTATCAAAATTATGTTTCCCTTGTTTCTCTTCCTATGTTATCAAATAATATCAAAGGCTAGAACAGGCAACTCTCTCTATCCCCTAAGTAATATGTTTAAGGGCAATCTTACAATCACATAAGGCTATGAACATGAGCTCCATGCCATTGAAAAGAAGCCTCAGCTTGTCATAATGGAAGGTCGGGAAACATAAGGCCATAAAGCAGTGACATTATTATGTATAGGAAAGCTATTTTACAGAAGGTTATTTTTTGAGGCTTCAAAAATTTATTAGCTATCATTATACTTTCCCTCTCTATCCCATGCTGCTTTTAACCAGGTTCTAACCACCATTTCAGAATCTCTCTTCTGTTCTTGCCCAAATGTCATGGTTTTATGATTTTTGGTTATCAGTATTCCCCATCACAACATCATGCAGTGTACTGGGAGC
>PPHD01026621.1:1158-11410 GCA_002909625.1 Bambusicola thoracicus
AGGGCTGCCATGGCCCCTCCTCTGGCAGCAGCAGAAAGACATCCTAGTGTCCTACCTCTGCACCACAGCACCCTCGATAAGGAGCAGCCTCAAGATGGAGCAGGGGTGAAGCAACCTTAAAATGGCCACCAGGAGCCAATGAGAACACCTGGACTCAAAGGCTTTGGTTGGTACTCGAATGGCTTTAGAGCCACATGCTTGATTCACACATGGGAGTGTCAGGTAAAGTATTTGGAAGGCCAACAGCCACGTACAGAAAAACACAGAAAGAAGCCAACTCACCCAACTGGTGAAGAGGCTCTCTGGCCGTGCAGCATTCCCTCACTGGAAGCACCCTAGGTCCAAGAGATGCTCTCCCTTCAGTGGCTGCCCTTATAGGAGCTCAGGGGGCTCCACCCCTTCTGGTCAGGTGGGGAGCACAGGTGCAAACAATTTGCCTGTGCTCCCTGGGCAGCCAAAGCCCTTCACCAGGTGCTCCATCAGCAGTTCAAGCCCTGACCTAACACCTCCCCTACACTGTATTGTAAGACAGAGCCTCAGGAATAATCAGTACTACAATGGAAAAGTCTTCTTCATATGCGTTACCTACAAATAACTATAGGTAACAGAAGTATGTGCAACTATTACTATGAACCTTCTGCCCTTCAGCACACAGAAAGGTGCCCAAATTGGGCCATCAGCTGCTCACGGAGAAGCACAGTGAGCTGCTACCTACTTAAACACTGGAGGTTCAACTGCAGGGCTGATTGTGCTCACCTGCATGCAAACTGCATGTCCTCAGCCCCAAAGGATGAGGGCTGGGTAATGAAACGATTGTGACTTCAGCACTGCTCTGCCTCGGTAAATCCAAATCAAATTCCTAATGTTACAACATCGTTTTCATGTGGTTCAATATGTGCTCACACTTCAGGACCCGCTCAGGTTGAGAGGAAGGGGAGATAACACTGTAATGCAGGTAGAGAACCTGGAGCTGAAATACATTACGGTCTCAAGAAATCATTTCGTATAACTGGTAGTACAAATTGGCTTTAAGAGACATCTCAGCTGGCACATGTATTCCCCACTGAACAGTGATACCTATTCAAATGATCAAAACCCGTCAGTTCTTAAACTCAGGATAAATCCCAGGCCTCAGAAACAGGCAAATGAAAAAAAAAGTTCAAAAGCAGAAAGGCAGGAAATGTTACTCCCAGGACCAATCTCTCTGATATGCCTCAAGCTTGCTAACAGCATTTTAATGCCACAGGCGTGATACTTTCCTTTGCCCTCATATTTTATTTCAGCAAAGCCCTGTCCTAATAACTGATTACAAACTACCAAACAAGCTGTAGCGTTATCTCGCTAGCTGGTGAAATATTCGGGCCCATTTAAGTGCCGTGCAAAAATGAGCGTGAATATATGGACAAAACAGGAATTTTGCATTCAGACCCAGGAATGTCCTACTGAGACCCATCCCTCACTCCCGGAAAGCACAAGCGCTCTCCCTTCAAACCAATGCAAAGCAGCCCACCGTTGCGACAGGATAAAATGCCTCAACCGTGCTTAATGTGGAAATTACCATTCTTCCAAAACTACATTCGTAGCAAAGGAAGAAGTGACAAGCCAGCTCCCATCCCCGGCCAGGCTCGTTTGGAGAGCTGCCCTCCTATAGGTAATGATTGACATACCCATAGGTGCTTCAGCACTTCTGAAGGGCACGCAGAGAAGCCAACGTTTAGGTGGGACACCACCAAGGCCTGGCAATGCCAGCAGTGCATTTAGCTCAGCTCCTCCCCCTTCTCTCCCCTCCACGCCATGTGCTCACAGCACCTCAAGATGCACAATGAGGGGGAAACAACCTCACTGCTAGACAGCTTTCAAGACACAGAAGCAGACTGAACTTCTCCCCCGCCCAAAGCAGAACGAGGTAATTGCAGATCTGGCCCTAAATCGTTGCTTGTTTCCAGATGGCAGAACATTCCCCGGGTCTAGCAACGAGGATCCAAAATACTCTTCAAAAAACAGCTCTTGAAAGATTTCCAGCCCAACTGCTCGGGGTCCGGATGAGCATCCAACTGTCTAAATCACACGCCAAAGCAGAGCGTGAAGCACTCACCTAAGAGACCATCTTTACCAATTGCTATGAACGCACGTGAGCAGAATTTCAGGGTCTGAAGCCCTCGTTTGCAGCAGTTGCAGCACTGAAACCAACACCAATTCGCAGGCTGCTGTTCTTCCAGCAGAGTTCTCCCTGGCGTTCCGTGAGAGACAGCCGGTTCTGTTTGACTTCGTTTGCATCACACCTGCCAGGACCTGTGCATGGGGAACCAATAGCTCCCACTGCTACCACACTGCAGCCAGTTCTGCTGCGCTCACCCCTACAAGTCTCACTGCACGGAGGTCAGGCACAATTTTAATGAGCACCTCCACCGTTCTATTTATTTTAATACCTTCACTGGCTCATGAAATTTATAGTAATTAAACATGTTATAATTACAGCGCATTAAGCAGGGGCTCTTTAAATGCATCCCCCGTTATTTTATAATCAGTTAAAATTAATAAAATTGGTTGTAAAGCCTAATATCTGGTGTATACTAATGCCTATTCCCATCATTACACGAAGGTCTATTTAGGTCACGGACGACGGCAAAGATTTCTGTACTACCAGAAAGTCTGTAATAATCCATTTTCTCTACCAATCCTCTGATAGAAAGATAACTGAAGTGGAGCTTTCTCTGCTTTGATTGCCTCCAGAGCCAGGAACAAGAAGCAGAGGCACGAGGTGAGGTGATGTGCACCAGGTACAGACCCACACTTCCCACAGCTGACAGCAGCTGCTCAATCTCAGAGATGGGACTCAGCTCGGCCCTCTCAGCCAGCATTCGTTTCCACTCTGGACCCCACGCTTGGAGCAAAGAGAAGCAACTTCCCAGAAGCACAGCACCTGCCCTGCACTCTGAGGGCTCCCCGCATTGAGCAGCACAGCTGAATCACCCGCAGCCTTAGGACTGCACAGACACCTGCAGGTGCTGCCCCACGGCCCGGGCACTTTCGGTCAGTTCCTTCTCCTCGCCTGCTAAAAGCATCAGAGGCCGACCCCTGCGGACCTCCTTTCTCCATAAGAGCAGAGAGCATCTGTGCATCGCAGAGTAATGCAATTTTCGGTGTCTGCAGTACATTACTTTGTGGAACTGACTGCCACGGGGTCTTAGCAGGGCAAATAGTTTAAAACCCGCTATTTTCAGTGAATGACAAAGAATGGCACTTCAGGTTATAAGAACCAGGCTGAGCACCAGAAGATAATGAATTCATCAGCTCCAGTGACGGGGGCAGATGTAGTGCTGGTGTCCGCATGGCACTGCTCCCAACTCCCCGGGCTCAGGGGAAGAAACTGCAGTAGTGGTCCCACTGTGTGCTCCTGCATTTTCTTTCTGCCGTTCTGGGAAAAGGATCTGCACATGGAACTGCTAAGGAAGATGGGAGTTCAATTTCTCTACACCTGAGACTCCTTTCCTTTCTGCCTGGGGTTGTGGGGATGGTTTGGGCAGGGAAGTGTTTCCTTCAGCCCTCGTTCTGCAGCTCCAGACCCAGCAGCTCCCCAGCAACGCAGCTCAGCCGGCTCTGCTCTGCCTCCTGCAACCCGAGGCACAACATCCCCAGCAGCTCCTGCAAGCACCTCGTGCTCCCAAGCATTCGAGGGCACTGGAGCAACAGGTGTGATGTGCTATCACCCCTTCATTTGCTTTGCCACTTAATGGCCAGCACTTTAATTACAACACCATGCAGACCACAGGCACTCTTAGCACATGTCAGGCGGCCTTGCTCTCACTGACATGTGCATGGAAATGCTCTTTTTGCTGTGTAAATGCAGCTCCTCTGTGCCACCACTGGTGTGCCACAGGCGGCGGCACTGCCCGCACTGTCACCACACGCTGCTCTGTGACCAGGCACTTCTCTGCCCAAGTCCCTGCAGGAGAAGAGCAGAAGTTACAGCACGGGGAGAGCGGGCGATCTGCTTACTCAGAGCTGGGTTTTATTTTTAGAGCCAATGGAGGCGGCTCTGGCTGTATAAACGCAGCGCTGCTCTGAGCCTGAGTAAGCGCAGTGTCTGCACGCTCCTGTCACCGCCACGACGGAACGCTTCTCTGCCCGACCGAGTGGGAGTCTGCAGCAAATGCTCTCTGCAAGCGGCACCCAGACGTGGGGATGGCACTGGAACTGCCCCAGCACCAGAACCGGGCACAAGCATGATCCCAGCACGCAGCTGCAGACTCAGCATTGCCTGCACAGCACCCAGGGGCTCGCTGCTACATGCAAGGACAAAGCAAGTGCGGAGGTGCAAGAGGATCCCCAAGAGCCCTCGTGACCCCAGGCATCTTCTCTTGGAAAACACATCTATGGGGCTATACTGGCAATCTGGAGCAGTAAAGCTCCAAGCTGCCAGGAGGAGGGCAGGGCTCGCATCTTGAGGTGCCCCAGACTGACAGCTTAACCTCTGCCTGGTTACCCTGAGAAAAGCTCTGGGGTTGTTCCTGCTTGCTGGTCCCTGTCTGCCTGCTTCCCTTCTGCAGCAGAAGGCAAAGCTGTTCCTCAGCATCTGTGTCACTGTGGAGGAATAGCTGGCTTTGGGAACGGCGGGATGGACTCCAGTTGAGTGCATGCTATCTCATCTGCCCTCCGAAGAGCAGACACATGAAGTAGCTGGCACTGTCATCACTGCTGCTGTTACAAGCAGTACGCCCCACTGCTGACCTTGGACACACAAACATCAGTATTTCCCATTTACAGGCTCAGAGTTTCCTTCCCTTCTCCCTGAGCTGTATCGCACCCTCCACACAACAGCTCCATCCTTCCAGCCTGCTTTCCCAGCTGGGCACACCTTGAAAACACATCTCTGCCTTCCACCGAAGGGGCAAGGTTCATCATTTAAAGCATGAGTTTTACTGAGCCTAATACCTGAAAGCAAGAAACAACACCACGGTTTTCAAAACGAGCAGGCTGAGAAGAAGCTGTGTGGGATTCGTGTCAGCCAGGGATGTTATGGGGCTTTGAGGCCTCAAGTCGAGCTGGCTGTGCTCACCCATCCCACTGCACTCCTCGCTCACAGACTAAACCCCGCAAGCTCAGCTCTTGCAAGAGTTGCTCAATAATTCTTTCCAACACAACAGCTTTTTCTTTATTTTTTTTTTTTCAATGGCTGTTATGATGCTGGCCAGTCCTGCTAGCTGTGTTTAGTTAATGTGCATAGGCCAGGATCAGGCTTGCTGTGCATCTCCGTGGTACGTGCGATTCATACAGCCAAAACTCTCCTCGGAGGTCAGTGCAGCTCTTCACTCTGCCTTAATGGGCTGAGGGGCCCCAGTGCATAGTTCTAACGTGCACCCTAACACATGCTTCACATCCAGCCCAGCCCTCCAACACAGAATCTCACCAAAAGCAAGGCCCCAAATGGGAACTCCTTCAAGGGAATCATTAAGTGTACACATAAATCTTTCTGAGAGTCAAGCCTACATTTTGAACTCAAGTCACTGATGTTCCAATCCAAATTTACAGCACTACCAAGCTTCCATAAAAGGCAAAAAAAGCTGCAATAAAACTAATGGCTGCTTGTGTTTACATTTCTGTTGGTGCATTTCAGCAAGTAAGATGATATTCACATCCTCAGAAGTCGGAGACACATTATTTATAATGCTATCAGCTCAGGACTGCTTTCCATGCCGTGCAGTTGCTCATCTGCACTTCAGTTTGCACTGTGCTCACAGTGTGCCCCTCTCGTGGGGTCACATCGTGCTGCTCTCACGGCACGGGGTCAGAAAAGCAGAGCTCTCTGAAACAAAGCAGCGCTGCAGAAGCTGGAATTACCCACACAACTCCTCCTCTTCTGTTACCTACTGACCCCGTAGAACAAAGTGGGCTCCAAGCAGCCTCATGCTCAGGGTACCTGGGGTGCTTCCAAGCTTACTCTCGTTAGCGACATCTCAGCCTGCAGAACAGCTGCTTGACTTGCACTACAGGAGCTGCAACACAGATTCAGTGGCCACAAGTCCTACAGGATCACAGAATGGCCTGGGTTGAAAAGGACCACAATGCTCATCCAGTTCCAACCCCCTGCTATGTGCAGGGTCGCCAACCAGCAGCCCAGGCTGCCCAGAGCCACATCCAGCCTGGCCTTGAATGCCTGCAGGGATATAGGATCTGGACTAGGTGTCCCCCAGAGCAAGGAGAAGGAGAAGGCAGGATTAATGATTGCTTGCATGAATTATTCAGCACTCCGTGCCATTCCAGAAGAAGGAAAGACGCCGGGCAGTTGGGACCGAGGAAGAATATAAATGCTCCTTTATTTATTCACAGCCTATTTGTTCATTCCTCCAACAGTAAAGCACGTGAGAAAGAGCAAAGCATTCTATACCTGCCATAAATCATCTCTATTTCTTAAAGCTCCTCTGTCCCCTTTCTCAGCAAATACTGAGGCAAATGCACTAATAGAAGTTAAACCTATTATCATAAACTTTGCTAGAAAGAGGTCCTGACCTTTTGGGATAGGATACAGACCCTATTAAATACAGTTGAAAATACATCCCGGCTTGGCAAAAAATTTATTTTTCTCTCCTCCCCCAGCAGCATCAGAACTAAATTTACGCCTCGCTTGGTTCAAACAGTGGGCAGAGAGCGAGGCAGGGCTGTGTGGTGGAGATAAAACCCTGGCTGTGCCGCGCTGATGGCAGAGTGCCCGCCGGCTCCCTGGGACTCAGCAGCTCCGAAATCTGTGGGCAGCATGCTGTGCAGAGCTGTGGGCAGCAAGAGAAGGCCTGTGAGGGATGGGGAGAGCTTCCCAGCTCACAGCCTTACATCGCCATGCAGAGAGGTGGGTCGCTCTGTATGGGGATGTGGGGAAGCACTGACTGCCTCTCGGCCCCCGCCTGGGGACTTGCAAACTGCTCTTAGAAACGCTCAGCAGACAGCGGAGCTGTGGTGGTGAGTCACTAAGATGCAACATGGAGCGGACTGATATGAAAGCAGGATGGGAACTGGGGGAACCCATCTCAGCCACGTGCAGCATTGCAAGCCAGTTTCCAAACAGGGAAGGGTCTCTGGAATGGGTCAGGCCCTCACTGTCACTGCATGGGGCAGCACTCAGTTCCTGGAGCAAGTCACAGTATGGAAACAACAGGATGGGGCAACAGGATAAAACCAACCCGGGGCCGCAGCATCCCCTCCCTGCTCTGCAGGCCCAGCTCTGCAGCCTCTGTATCCTTGAAAACACAATGAGTGTCTCTGGTTTCGTCTTCCAAAGAGAATTATTTTTAAAATCACACTTTTAGCATCTGAACGTTTTCAATGGCACGACCTCCATTATTAATAGGAACAGAACGCGTAACATCCTAATGCAAACCTCCCAAATAGCAACGTTTATCTATTCAAAGAAGCAATTAGGCAGGCTCTGGGCTGTAAAACCACTGCACTACTATTTCCAGTTAAATACAAGGACATCCATTACGACTGTCATTATCCCAAGGAGGACCGCAGTCAGTGCCGTACAGCTCACCCACCTGCTTGGTGCCCATCACCTCCCAGCCCTGTGCTTCCCAGGCAGCATCCAAAAGGATCCTCGGCATCCAGGCCAAACCCAGGCACCCGCACGCAGGCAGGAGAAAATTCACCCAACTTCCCCGTTTATGATTTTATCTCCCACCTAATTACAGCTGAAATAATACCTAATAAGATTTGCGCTCCCTGTTCGAGCCTGATATATCTAATAGATTTTTCAATATTGGTTTATCCAGCTATGTCAGAATGACAGCCCCACTTAATGTTAATCAGAGGTTGCATGTGAGCATCAGTGTTAAGCTCTGCGCAGCTCAATGGAATTATCAGAGCTGCGAGACACCGTCGATATGTTTTGATCTCTGTGTCAAATGAATTTGGTTCCTTGTTAATTTCTCCCCTTTATGTTTCCTTGCTGTTTAATTGTTTTGTCATCTGGGTGTATGCTGCTCCATCTAATTGCAATATTAGATGTTTAGGCAAATCGGAGGACTCAGCGTGACACCCACTGTCACCAAGATGGGGTGTTTGCTGCTCTCCTAGGTCCCAACCACACACAGTGTGTGTGCACCTGAAGTGCAGCTCTGGCTCCCAAAGGGCCACTGAACATGAGTGAGGCTGATGGCTCTCCAATGTCACTCCCCTCAGCTACCAAAAAGTATGGAAAAAAAAAACCAAAACAATCCACAGGGCTTTGGCATTATGAGGAGAACCGCCTGGACTTCAAGCAGCCTGGGACTCCTCATGGCACACAGCTCAGGGTGACGGTGAGCAGACCTGTCATGCTCATACAGAGCTCACCAGACAGAAGCAAACACATGGGGCTGGAAGAAGCCTTCCCCTCTCCCAGCAGCTACAATGGCCTGAGGTGTACATTAAACATGTCTCCATTGGAAGCAAAGCTCTCCTACCCTCCGGGACACCCATCTTCTGATAGCATTCGCCCAAGAAATAGGGCAATGAGAAGTCCTCCCACCTGCCCTTGCACACTGCTAATTTAGGGGTCTGTTCTAATTGTACCAAATCAATTCCAGTTATCCACAGACTTCAATTAGAGCACAATCACTTCCAGAGTGAACCCTCACCATGTCCCGAGAGCGGCAGGATGGGGTGGTGAGCATCCTTCCCTACGTTAAAACTCCAACCAGCTGACTTCTAAATGAGATTGATTTCTCCTATTGACATCACGCTTATTAAGGTCACTATTAGAAAGCTAAATCAAGCCTGCATTTAGATCCCTATTTTATCTAAATTCAAGGCATGGAAACAGGTTTAGAGCCGTTAACACAACTGATCGGGTCGCCCAGCGCTCAGTAATCGATGCGTGGATGCAAACACTGCCAGCCCTCTGAGCCCAACGATCAGATCAGACCCTCCACAAAATGAACTGCGATGGAAGTTAAAAGAACTGGCAACTGGAAACCGAAGACAAAACAGCTGAAAGGCAGCGCTGCTTGAAACGTGTCGCTGTCACTATTTCTGAGATGTGTCAGACAAGGCAACACATGGTCTATCCATCATGAGACTCTTCAGATTGACTGACAGATGCACAGAGCACTTCCAGTTAACTCGGGCTTAAAATATCAGAAGCTTCTCAGTGCTCCTGCGCTACTCTGTGCCTTGCTTATTCAGGCTAATGCAGAACGGAACGTTCACCTGAGCGCAATCAGAGCTAAAAGGTCAAAGCAGACAGGTGAGGTTCAGTTAACAGAAGCAAGTCAGCTTTTCAAAGGAGTAACAATATCTGCTGCTACTGCTCTGGGAAGAGAGATGCTTGTTGGGGTACAAGAGCCAGGAAATGAGTGGGGTGGATGAGGGCATTGCTTGTTTTCTCCCCTCTTCCCAACAATCAGCACACCATTGCTCTGGCATCTGCTTTTCAGGTGCTGGTTGAACACAGACTAATTTCCCCCCACGCTGCAGCCCAGAATTGTGGTGGGAGGAGGGCAGCCCAACTTGCATCGCCCTACAAAGCCTCAGTTCTTGGAGATCACTGAGCAGCTCTGTGAGAACAGAGTTCAGCCACAGCGCTCCAACTGGACAACCCAAAGCAATATGCTTTTACAAGCACTGCTCTGGAGGGCTGACTCTGGCAGCTGTATTCACGTGCACTGCTCAAAGCCAAATCCTGAACTGTCATCAGCAACTCTCGCAAGACTTCACTGCTTCACCAATCTGCCCTTTACTCTCTCCCTCTCCATCATTAAGCGGTATCTCGAAGCCACGTTTCAGGAGGAGCTCCGCACCACCAGGCAGCCCCAGCTCTCCCCAGCACTGCTGCACAGGGCTCTGAAGAAGCTGGAGATCCTGTGGCTGCCACAGCTCTCAGCTGCCTGCTGGATGAGGATGCTGTGGCTCACACTCTGTTGGAAGCCCAGCTGCATACCCTTGCATGTCTGAGCACAGTTGTGGCTGATTTTTAAGGATTGCTGCAAAGCATAGCAGCACCAGGGCAGCTTCAAAGCTTGCACATCTTAACCCTTCCCCACCTCCTCTGACAAATACATTTTTTCCCCCTTGACAGAACAGGAGGAGGCAGCTCTTCTGATGGGAAGGCAATCCTGCTGACTGCGTGAGCAAAATGTGGCTCTGTGGCACATCACACACAGGGAGCAGCCTCCTCGGGAAGGAAACCACAGCCACGTGCCAGTCTGCAGAGCATAGTGCATGCCAAGCAGTTCCCCAGAGCCAGATATAACCCTGCTTATAGCAGATCCGTGCTAAATCA
>PPHD01026622.1:0-11409 GCA_002909625.1 Bambusicola thoracicus
TTCTCTGCCTATGAGCACAGAACAAATGCTGCCCAGTGCAGCTCTGTGTCTTGAGGGGGGGGGAAGAGGAAAAGAAGTGTTGAGTCTTTTGGTGGATGTAATGGAAGTTCTCTGACCAAAGAGTGCACAGCAAACTTCCCCTCTGTGTTCATGGCTGCTGCAGGTTGGGTGCTCATGGCTGGGATGCAGCTCTCCAGGAGGTGCTGTGTGCATCCCCTACATCTGGGGGGGAATCCTGGTTCTTGTATTGCTTCCCCTCCCTTAGCACAGCACATAAGGCTCTCCAACAGGGACCCCAGAGCCAGGGATTCTCCTCTCCAGGCTGGCTGTGCTCGGGGACATCGCGCTCATTTCATCTCTTTTCCCTAAGCTTTCCATCTCTTGCTCATCTTTGACCTGATGCGCAGATCTCACAATGGTTTATGCCTTGGCCAGAGTGAAAAGGAGCGCAGATGTCGAAGGCGGCGCAGAGGCTGCTGTCTTTTTGTAGCAGATCAATGCATATCTTTTCCTGCTGTGCAGTTAAGACTCTTCCCTCTCTCTGCATCTCTCCAAAGGATGCAGCCGGGTCAGAGATTAGCCTAAATTTCCTTAGGCACAGATTTAGAAATGGTATTTAAGGCCGTGTTGATGCCTCGTGGAGGAGGATGCTCAGAACGCACGTGGCTCCTTGCAGGGTCAGAGGGATGCAGCAGCATTGCAATAGCAGCTGCCCGTTTGCATCAGGCACACCAGGACGTTAATGTTGAACATTTGGCGTCGGGCTTTCCTCACTGCGCACGCTCAGAGCGTCACTTCTGTGTGTGTGTACAATCAAGGAAACTCTTCTCTGATTAACGTACAGTATCCTTGGGGAAAGGGGGGGAAAAAAAAGAGAAGAAAACAAACAGAAATTGGACCCAAGATCTTTTCACATAGTGCTCAAGGCAAACAAATAAAGGATGATAGATAACCAAATACGGGAGAGGAAATTGTGCTCGTCTCTCCCTCTAACAGCCCCACAAAAGGCCCATCTCTTTGGTTTTCTGGTAATTACCAGCCTCTCTGTCAGTGGGTTACCTTATATTAATTAACATTATTTATTGCTGTTGGCAGAGTGACTGCTACAGTAAATCAAGCAATTAGCAGCCTCGCATATTGCACTCGGAAGAGAAGTAACCAGGTGCCAGAAAGGATTTACTTTCTGCTTCATGTTTTATTCAGGCTCTGTGCTTCGCGTTGCATTTCTCCATCGTGGGCACTGGTTGCACTGCGAGAGGTGTGGTGGGCAGGGATGGAGCACGGGGACCTCCTGGTCCCACCAGCCAAGAGAAGGACATGGGACAAGGAGGAGCTCCCAAGTTTTCCTGCTGCTAGAACTTAGGTTTGATTGCAGTGGCTTGCAGTAAGGTGGAAGCGAAGCCTGGCTGCAAGGTGAGATGCTGAGAATGGGGAAGATGTTCCCAAAGCCTCAAATAAATGAGGTAAGCATTAGTCAGCTTTCAGCCAGGCTGCTCTGAGTCCATCCCACAGCCTACCAAATCCTTCCTCCCCTGCCTAGCGTGTGGCTTTGCTGCTGCTGCTCCATGCCCTCCCCACCGCCTGTCCTTCTCCATAAGCACCCATGAGCCGTGTCTAATCTCAAGGTGTCAGCTCTGGACCTGGATGATGTGATGGAAAAAGCCCTGAGCTTAAAACCTTTCTGTTTCCATCTCCTCCTCCCTCTGTGACGCTCTGCAGGTGAGAAACATGCTGTCCTCAGCCAAATGCCTGCTCTCAACGTTATTTGAACGGTTTCCTAAACATCTCTCTGCAAAGTCCTGTAATGAAAGGAGTGGTTTCCCTTGGCTCCCTTCCCAGACCTACCCAACAGAAGGATGCTGACCTAAGGCTGTTAAACACTTTGATGTATGGCCGCGTCTCCTTAAGTAGAAGATCCATATTCTTAAGCTAAGCTGCCATGACACGGGGACATTATGAACTCTCTGAACCAACTGAATCCTACAAATGAGCCATTAGTTGGCTGCACGGCGCGTTGGCTCCCTGCGCCCAAGGGGGCTCCCGTTAAAGAAGATAATCGTTGCTGTCCACACGCCCTGCAGGCTGCTGTGTGTTCATTTTAATGCAATTTGTTTCAGCCAACCCCTTTCCGAGTCAGAAAACCCCCACGCTGCTGGGCTGGGGGAGAGCTGTGGTTCTATGGTGCCCAATGAAGGAGGGTTCAGTGAGTTTTGCCCTTCTCCTTGGACTGGAAACTGGAGAAGGGTCTAGCCATGATTCATCAGGACATGACTTCTATTTGCCCTGATGCCAAATGCCATGTGTTGCTCATAGTAACTGTGCCTGAGGTACCCATTGGAGACCAGCGCCATTGAGAGGAGATTCCATGGGGTATTTGGAGATGCTGAGAGCAGCAAATGGGAGATCCTGGAAGCAGCAAACACTGAGCACTGAGCCCAGCCCGTGCTCTCAGGCAGTGCTGGTGCATCTCCATGCTCCCCTGAGCCACATGCAGGTGCTGGGGAGAGCATCTTGGAGAGATGCCCTGGTTGAAATGAGCACTGTGGAGTCTTAGCATAAAAAAAAACCAAACCTAGAAAGCAGGCTAGAAGAGGGAAAATAAGTGTAAAAATGACTGATTTTTATCAAGTAAGGGTAAGATCTCATCCGGCAAGCCCAGCATGCAGCAAAAGCCCTGGGAGGTTTTGCACACCCGGTGCATCCCAGCAGCGCCGCTCGCCTCTCCGCTGCGCACCGTCTCTCTCTGCTCCCAGTGCGTTGGCTCCCCTGACAGCTCTCATCTGTCTTGTGGCACTGTCTGCATGCAGAAGTGTGAAACGCGGATCGTCGCTGTGGAGAGGGAGGACTTGTGGGTCGTTTATTGCCTGGCGAGGAAGGGAAAAGGGGATTCAGTTCCTGAGAGCGGCGTGCGTAATGCTGGATTACTCCGTGACCTCCTCTGCAGGCAGCTGTGGGGAGCCTCCTTCGAGGAAACTTGGGTCACTTGGAAATGGAAGCAAAATGTTTGCTCAGAGTGATTGTTCTTGAAGAGGCTGTTGCTGTGGTTTTAGTGATGAGAGAGGCACAAGGAGGAGGTCTCCTCTCTGAGCACATCATAATGAACAGATAGGCGTTCTCGAGGCTTAAGTCAACAGCTATTTAGAGGGGGGTTTGCTTTCCACCCATGAGGGAAGCTTTTTGCCAGCATCATCTTTTGCATTTTAGAAGTGCTGCTCTGTGCTCCAAAGCCAGGAGGGCCTTTGTTGTGTTGGATCAGAAGGAACAGGTCATGGAATCATGAAATTGTTCGAGTTGGAGTGGACACAGTGTGGTGAGGCATTGGCACAGCTGCCCAGGGAGTGGTGGGATCGCTGTCCCTGGAGATGTTCCAGGACCATGGGGATGTGGCACTGAGGGACGTGGTTGGCGGCATGGTGGGATGCGTTGGGTTTGGATTTGGGGATCTTAGTGGTCTTTTCCAACCATAACGATACTATGATCCTACTGGCATGGTGGGATGCGTTGGGTTTGGATTTGGGGATCTTAGTGGTCTTTTTCAACTCTGCGATCCTATGGGCATGGTGGGGATGGGTTGGTGGTTGGACTTGGGGATCTCAGTGATCCTTTCCAACCTTGATGATTCGATGATCCTATTGGCATGGTGGGGATGGGCTGACGGTTGGACTTGATGGTCTTAGAGGATTTTCTCACCTCGGTGATTCTATGATCTCCCTGCTGGGGGTGTAGGGGAGCAAAGTGGCCCAATGTGGAACAACAGAAGAATGCGTTCCATCTCCTTCTGGAGGGATGAGTTCAGAAGAGCGGCTTGCAAGCATGCTGCAAAGCAAGGAGGACCCCTGACAGGCAGAGTGTTTGCCTTGATTTTATTCTCATTTATTCGCTGCCAGGGTTCCTAACAAATATAAGCTTGCACAGCAATTAAATTACATTTAATTTGATTAGATTAAAGCTGAGGGAAGCGCTGTTCTCCCTCTGTTATGTAAGGAAAAGAGAAATGAAACCTCTCAAGGAAAAAAAAAAATGAAACACAACTTGGGCTTAGAAATGCAAAAAAAACACCAAATTTATCTCGATGAAGAAAGGGAGATGTAATGAACTTGAATTGAGCAGGAAGCCTGGAGAGAGTTGGAAGTTTGGGGGATTCATCGGAGGGCATAATTGCAACATGTATATTGATTTTACAGAGATAAGAAAACAAATGTTTGTGGAGATTGGACTTTAGTTTATTACATTTATTTCCCCACAGAGCTGATGTTTCTCCATTAGGGGAAAAAAAAAATACCGTGTTCTTAAATGCATTGTTTTTTTTTCAGAGACGCTTATTAAGTTATTGCCTGATCCCACTGGCTCTATCTCTTTGCAAATTGGTTTGTCTGGAAGGAGGTTACACTTCAGGCAGCTTATGAAGCATCTTTTCTTCCTTTTTTTTTCCCCTTCCCCTTAATTGTTTGCATTAAAGAAGTGGCATCTCACCATGCCTGGGAACTCGAGGCAGAATCCTTCCTGCTCCATTGGGGAGAGAAAGTGGGGCAAAGCAGCGCTGTGACGACCGCATCCGAGAGGTGAAGCTTTCCTTTATCCACCAGCATGCTGGCTTTGGCCGTGTAAATTAGTCAGCATTAATCCTGCGTGCTCCTAAGTCTCCTGGTAGCTGTTCAGAGCTCGCTAATACCGCTGCTTAATCACGGCTCAGGCTCCGCTTTACATGTCAGCCCAACAACGCTCCCAGGTCCGCCTGATTGGGATTTAAGTTCCGATTTCTCTTAGAGCATAATCAGGCCTGAATGGGAGATTAAAATAATGGAAGTGAACTTTAAGTGACATTCAAACACCGTCACCTGCTGCCGGCTCTACTTCCCCCCTCTGCATTCTGGGAGCTGCAATTTTCGGCGTCATTCACTGCGGGGCGATTACAGCTGCATCTATTCAGCGCGCTGCAGCAGCCTGAAAGGAGCGTGTTCAGCTGTCAGGACCTGCGCTGCGCGTGGCTTCCAGGAAAGCTCAATATTTGGAGTGTGTGATGGGGTCTGAATGCTCACAGAAAGCCAGAGCGGCTTCTGAATTAGTTTTCTCGACGTGGCATTTACAAATTGTAATGAATACGTATTATGGTTGTGGCGTGTAATAGTAAGGGCTTTATTGATTTACAGATCATTATTTTACTATACATCCAGATAACAGCAACCTGCAGAATTACTCATGTGGTCGGGGTCAGCTGCTGATCCAAAGCCTCTTGTTATCTATTCTATTCAGATCTGGGGCTGGATAAATCAAAGCCCAGCACAAACAAGATGGAGACAAGGGGAGAACGTGAAGCAGGAGGGGCTGGGGCTGCTGCTGCTTGGGGGTCCCATTCATATGGACCCCACAAAGCTGCCCCGTGGAAGGTGATGCTACGGGAGCTGCTTGAGGTGGGATATTCACACACTCAGTTATGGGTTTCCCCCTTCTTCTTTCTTTCCCGTCTCTTGCTATCACAAAGGCAGAAGAATCAGGAGGGAGGGAAAGGTTCCCCATTGGTATTTTGAAATGGAAATGCACTGCAGAAGTGGAGGAATGAGGAAAAAGGGTTCGTTTAAGGAACAGGCTGAGAAAAAGCTTTCTGATCGGGGGGGAAGGAACAGAAATCTTCATGGGGTCCAAAGTCTGCTGTGATGGAGGAGAGCAAGCGACCCAGTGACCTAATGGCACGTGTCCTGCTGCCTGGGCATCCATGCATATGGCATATGGACAGTGACTGCTGGCTATAGGAGTGCTGGCAGCAGGATGCTGCTCTCTCTTAGCCACCATTGCTGTGAAATCAGCTTTCAGCCTGACTTCCCCAGCCCTATATTTGCTCAGGGAATGGAATCCAAATCCTCCTGCCCTGCAGTGATGCACACAGATCGAGCATTGTTCCTCTGCCTCCTCCGAATCCCCGCTCTCCCCGATGTCAGTGCATGCATCTGGTTGATAAGGAGGGGATGGAGGAAAGCCAATTCCCGAGCTTGGTGTGCACGAGGAGCCCAGCACCAGTGGCACAATGCTACCAAAATGAGTGACAAAATTCAGCTGAGGGACACAGGATGCACTGATGCTGAGTTAGGGGAGGGAGCACGAGGTGACGTTGCCTCTTGCATCCCAGCACTGTGCTGTGGTCTACGGTGGGGCCATATCTGCAAACTGCACATCCAGGAGAGAGCTCTGGTGCTGTGATGATGTTGCAAAGTGTTCTTGCGGTGGGGGAGGAAGGAGCAGAAGGAGGAGCAGGGCAAGGCTGCAGGAAGAGGCTGCTGATGTAGTGCCTTCACCTGCACCTCCCAGATGGTTTCACCAGGACCCTGTAACAGTGCAGCTGATCTAACAAACAGCATCATGGGATGCTTATGGGAGTGATGACTTGGTATGAGGTCGTGCCATGTTTTCCTGCTTGGTATCTCTTCTCCCTTCCCATCCATCCACAGTGACTTCTGCTGCCTTTATCTCCCTCTCAGCAGCAGGGATGGGAGCTGAAGGAGGCTGCCAGGCAGAAGCCTGGCTGCGCTCCCTGGGAATCTCCCATCAATCTGCTGTTTGGAGGCGATAAAGCCTTTGCCTCGGATGTTTGCAGCGCTTTTGTGTTGTGCTCTGGGAGCTGTGAGGATCTGGAAGTGCTGCCAAGTGCACTGCAGCTCCCCTGTGGCAGTGGCTTTGTCCCTGCTGGGGCTGCAGCTGGTGGGACACATGCCCTGCATTGCACCTCACCTCCCCTGCGTTGGGATTCCTGCCCGCGCCTTTGATTTTGCTGCCGTGCTGGGGACAACACGCTGTTCTGTTCATTTGTTTTCTGATAATCTCCCCTGGTCTCCAAGGCTTCCTTCCCCTCGCTGCAACTGCTGGCTGCTAATTTCCATCCAAATCAAGTGTGGCTCGTGGCTGCTCGGCATTCAGGCACAGCTTTTAAGGGCTTAGCACAGATTGCCTTGCAATGAGCTGGGGCACAATGGTAGAGGAGGGGATGGTGCTCGCAGGGAGGCAGCTCCAGAACCTCCCGTGTGCCAAAGTGCCGCGTCCTGGCTGCCAGGAAGGAGATGTGGAGGTGTTCACTTAAGAATCAGAGGAACGGACTGTAATTCTTCACAGAACTCTCATACGTGAGGTGCTCAGGATCTCAGCATCCCATACGTATGCGTGGGGGGATGGGGGATTTTGATGTTAAGCAGCTGTTTGTAGACCTAACTGTGCGTCTTGTTTTATTGCATCTGTCGCATTTCCCAGTCTTGGGACTCTTCCCTATGGATCTTTCACCATCATGATGCTGATCTGATGCCATGTTTGCCCTGGGAACTGTAATTGTGCCCAGAGTGGCTTGCAGCGCCTTTGGGAAGCTGCAAGGTGCTGATGCTCACATAGTGCTGCCCAGAGCAGCAGGAGCGCAAGGTAGGATTGTGATGTGGAGAGGAGGAAGAGGAAAGAAGCAGTCTAGGATGTTACCTGGAAGAACAGACCCAAAAGCACAGGTTTTTGGCAGCTAAAGTAGGATGCAGGGCAGTAAGAGGCCATCATATGCACTTGGATAGGATGGTGCAGCCGTGCTGGTGTATTTATGGCTGGGGATGCAGGGCAAAGGCTGGGGCACCGCGGGTCTTGAGGAAGCAATGGAAGGATGAGAGCTGACAAAGCAATCTATGAGCATCAGAAGCCAAGGCAACACAATTGCTGTGGCCTCCTCTCTGCAACTGGGGCAGCTTTGCAGCTCTTTGCTTCTAATTACCCAGAGATGATAAGCGAATACAATAGTGGAGGATATTAGAATAATTTACTGTTCATCAAAGAAAAAAAAGATTGGGATCATTTGCCTTCAGTATATCTGTTTCTGTAACGAGGATCCAACCCAAGAGAGCATCCCATCAGCCCCCTGTGACAACTCTCGCCAAAAAATCCGTTACAGCTATTAGCAACAAACTTATTAGCTGGTAATTAACTCTGTAATTAACTGGAAGAGGCTTCAGCGATCAACACTGAGATCTGGTGTGAACGAGTGGGTGCATCGAGCGCCATTGTGCCTGGGCAGGTCGGCGCATGGTGGCAACAGAAGGCAATTGCAGGGCCATGTCCACGTGCAGCCCATGGGATCTGGGCAGCATCCCATGATTTCCAGCTCTTTGGATGCCAAAGCGCAACCCAATATCTCCTGACGAGCTGCTGAACAAAACAAAACCCCCAAGCCCATTGCAATGGAGTTCTTTGCATGAAGCGCTGAATTCATCTCTTCCTCTTTGTATCTCGCGAAGATATTGTTGCCTTCTGATCTTGGGGCCGCTCTCTCCGGTCTGCCTTTCAGCACAGCCAGGCACTCCAGCTCAAGTGGGTTTTATTCCCAATCTCTCCCTCCCCTGCCCGTCCCCTTCCCTCCCCACTCACTCTCACCACTGTGTGAATGCCGCCCGCTCTCCTGCCTGAGAGTTGCTCCGTCTCATCGTGGATGCGGTGGGACCAGGAGCGAATTCGGCATTTAATAGAGCTATCCTCAAGGACACCAAGGCAGCTATTCAGGAACGATCAAATGACAGGTTTGAATATCAAACAGCAGCCCTGACAGCCGGGGAATCAGACGTCTCTCGCCGTACACCTGATATCCTAATCTGAAATGAGAATCTCGGGGGAGGCACGGCCTTTTCAAAGGGTGCTTTTTGGAAGAAAAAGGTAACTTTTCCCCCTGCCTTCAGAAGTTTAACAAAAGTGCATCCATTCAGAGGAATCATTTATCTGCAGTGGCAATCAGCTTAAATGCGTCCCATTATCAAGCTGCCTGCTACTGTACATCAGCAGGCGCTGCTACGACACGCGGCTGAGCGCGGATAACACGCCGGTAATTACTTGTCTGCAACACAAGCTCAGCTGACGAAGAGGAGGGGCGAGCAGGGAGGCAGGATGAGAATGCAGAGGGCCGAGAGGGGCTGGGAGGCCCTCGTGCTGCTCCACCCCATGGCTCTGTGCCATCACGTTCCCCCGGTCCCAGTGGGATCAGCGCTGCCCCGTTGCGTTGCACTGCTGCTCCGTCCCGGCACTGACACTCCATTGCCTTCAGCCCACGTCTGCACGGCCGCTGCCTTTCTCATCTCCAAAAACATGTAAGCAGGGCTGTATCTCTATACCCTATATGTATATTCCTTGATATATAACTTAATAAAAGTTTATGGACCTAGGATAAGGAATCCACGCTGAATAGATGAACCAGGATTGAAATATGGTCCAATTAAGTCTGTAACAGGGCTGGCTTTACTTTGAACATCCTCCAACTTGAAATGAAATCTCCACCGAAGGAGATAAATCAGCCGACATAAAGCAGTGCCCTGCTCAGCAGGAGCATGGTCGGGAAGAGTGATCCCAATAGGAGTCTGCTCGGCATCCTCCCCTCCCACCTCCTCTCCATCATTTGGCATTCTCATCCCCATCCTTCCTTGCTTGGTCCCAGTAGGAATGGGGCAGGAGCAACCCAGCCCGGCCCTACATCTCCCCTGCACAGAACCCATCCTGCAGTACACAGTGGGTGCCAGACCCCTATGTGCCCCCGCAGCGCCGGCACGAGGCATCAAATTGTTTTGCCATCGTGCTCCCACAGCTGCAATTAGCAAATTCATGCGTCAGTTTTATTTCCCCTTATTCGGCGTCCTCTTTCTTTCGCTTCTGCCGCCGCTTGAAGAAAAGGAGATTATTTTTAATTACAGTTTTACACTCGATTAATGAGCATCAACAACGTGCTAATGAACGGGACGGCGGCACGTGGACACGATGCGCTCGCACGGCTTCCAATGAGTTTCTGTAGGCATCGTTATTCATCTGCAGGCTGCTCCGTGGAGAGTTGGAAGTGGGAAAGGACAAAGCAGGCAAAGAGGAATGTGAAATTCTCCTGCATTTGGGCATATGTGGCGCTCCAGGCTTTGACCCGGTCCTGGGATGGGTCCGAGCATCCCTGGCGCTGTGGTGTTGGTGGTGGCGATTTTCTATGCGTGCAAATAACTCAGCATTAATGGAAGTTGCATCCTGGTGTCGCTCTGCATAGTTGAGGGGAAAAAAGCCAGCATTACAGTAATTTTCTGTTTCACGGTGATATCACCCGTGGAGTTTGAGGCTTTGTTTTTCATCAAAAGCAGCTTTACGCTCTCCCCCCAAATACGAGAAAATGTATGGGTTTTCTGCATGTGGAAAAGGTCACTCCATCATCAAAACCCGCTGCCTGACATGCTGTTTTTATTGAGGTGAAAGGCAGAAGTATTGAAATTCTGCCAAGCTAAATGAAAGGAGAAAAGCAAGCTCTCCAAAACAAATAGCAACCCTCCAAAAACCCCGCGCTCATGCTTCTGCAGGGCTGAGCTGCGGGTCTGGGGGCTATGGGTGCAGCATTCCTCCGCTCGAGCTTTCTCCACTGTGGCCAACTTAATGGGGAAGCAGCATCCTGATGGGCATCCCTCCTGCTGCAGGGCTCCGTGCTGCCCTTTCCTCCTTAAATCCTCCTCGGGAGCCTCCTTAGCTCACAGCTCTCCGGCTCTGGGTGATCCGGAGCGTGAAGGACGCTGCGGAGCCGCAGCTGGGTTGGGAGGAGGATGTGGGGTAGGGATGGAGTCCGCAGCATCCCGATGGCACCCGATGCACCGTGTGCACTGAAATGATGTATGCTAAATCTGTCCTCTTTTCCTTGTAAAAAAACTGCTATTTTGGGCTTATTGCTGTTGCTATATGTGTATATTTGGCGTATTTATCGTATTGTATGGTAGGTGCAGTTATGATAAGCGGAGTCCAACTCTTTCTTTGCCCATCTCCCCTTGTGCTGAGGCAGCACCCACTCAACTGTCCATCCATCCGTCTGTCCATCCTTCCTTCCTTCTATCCATTCATCCATCTGTCCTTCTATCCACCTGTCCTTCCATCCATCCATGTGTTTCTTCATCCATGTGTCTGTCCATCCATCCATCTATCTATCCTTCTATCTGTCCTCCTATCCATCTGTCCATCCATCCTTTCATCTGTCCGTCTGTTCTTCCATCCATCCGCCTGTCTGTCCATCCACCTGTTCATTCATCTGCCTGCCCATCCATCCTTCCATCTGTCCTTCCATTCATCCATCCATCCACCTGTCCATCTGACCATCCAATCATCCGTCCATCCATCTGACCATCCATCCACCCACCCCATTATCTACTTAACCAAACACCCGTGGCCTCGCTCTGCCTGCAGCACGTGGAAGGGAAGCTATGCATTAAAACACTTCCCCTCCTTCTCAGCATTTCTGATATTATGAGGAACGTCGGGGAGGATTTGAGGTTTTATCTGCAGAAAACACGCTGCGTTCTGGTGGTGTGTTTTTACGGTGACAGTGTCCCTTTAAGGAAGAGATTTATTGAATTCCTGAAGTCTCAGCCCAAATCAGTAAATGCTGACAGGTTGGAG
>PPHD01026623.1:0-11409 GCA_002909625.1 Bambusicola thoracicus
CACGCACCTTCAAACTAAATGTTGTTTTTATTGTGATCAAAGTATTCATTGGAAGTATTTCTTCTGTCACGTTCATAGTTCTCGTGCATTCTTCCTACAGGAAAGAAAGCTCTAAGCTCCCTGTAGGCACAGTTTAAATCCCATACAGTAACATTTAAATCTACACAATTTCTCCCTTCAATTTCCTCACAACTTTCCATAAAGGAAGATCATCTTTTGCTCAGTTTCACAGCAGCCACCATTGTGAACGCAGCATTTGTGTCATTCAGGGCCAGGCTGGATGGTGGCTGGTCTGGTGCTTGGTGACCCTGCACATAGCAGGGGGTTGAAACTGGATGAGCATTGTGCTCCTTTTCAACCCAGGCTATTCCATGATTCTATGATTCTATGATATAGAAAGACATCCTAGACCAACATAACAGGTGAATGAACTCCTGATGGACGGGCGCACAGAGTTTGGAAGCTTCTGTGTAAGGCTGCAAGGACACCAGTGGGACAACAGCGCACAGCCAAGATCTCTATTCTCAAACATAGACAGAGAGATCCGAGATTGTCTGAAGAATAACAATAACAACAAAAACCAAGAGAAAAAAGAAACAAGTGGAACTTGTGGTGCTAACTGGTACAGCATGGGAACTTAAAACAAACAAAAAATTGCCTGTTGAAGTCTGCATCGGCTTCCTTTCTCAGGGGTCATATCGCTTTTTCACCCTCTTCCAGGCATTCTTCTCCGAGTTCATCAATGTGATTTATCCCAGAATGTTGCAGTGTCAGGGGAAACAGCAATCAGCATTTTTCCTCCCATACCTCATCTAATCTTCTTCCTCTGAACCGACGCGGTGCCTCGCTGGGAGGCTGCCACGCTCACTGCTGCTCCTGGCCGTGATTTACAACAGCACGCAGCAAATTTTCATTCTCAGTTGCCCTCTTCAAGAAACAGATGTATTAATCAGCGGCCACTACAGCTGTATGCAAACGAAACGTCACCTTCAAACACAGTCCGAAGGTAATGCATCCTGCTGTGCCGCCCCTCTGTCTCTCTAACGCTTATTTAAGCAATTACAACCCTCAATGTAGGCAGATTTAGCTTAGTTTGTTATTTAAAACATGGAGGTATTTCGTTTTTAGGACAAGTAATAAAAATACCTCCTCTCTAGTGCACATTTTTCCAGCCACAGTGCTCCGAGGACTCAAACCACACCAAACAGGCTGACTCCAGCCACTCTTATCATACACAGTTTCAATTTACTCACAGCAACTGGCACCTGGAAATATGGACCATGACCAAAAGCCAACTGTTTATGTTTATTAATGAATAAGCATAAGGGATAGAAGCTTCATATTCATTTTGTCTTTATCGTTTAATGAATGCTTTGAAGAAAGGAAATTGCCTACAGCAAGGCAACGAGCAGCAACAAGGCCTCCTCCCACATTTAATTTGGAGTCCTAGATTAGAAAGGAGAGACCCCAATCCAGCCTGCTTTGCAGCTTTCAGTTACTGACCTGAACGCATTGGACAGACATAAACAAAATATATATTCCTCTCCTCTCCTGCAGGAGAGATTATGGCCATCAATATCTGATTCAGCCCTTCAATAAACTACTGCAGCTGCTTTGTGTCCCATCACTTCAGACTCCTAACTGAGGCAGACTGCTTTAACGTTATTTCATCCAATTAACTGCTTCAACAGTCTATAAGTTTAGATTTTAAAGGTGTTCACATTCCAACACTGATGCATTTTAAAGAAGTATCAGTGTAGGTTTCTCCATCATTTTGTAGTCATGTGAAACCACACATATGCATATTTTTAATTTACTGAGCTCAGCCTTCCATGACCTTTTCACCGACATCATCTGGGAAGCCTTTCTCCCATTTTAATTAAACACTTCTGCAGCCTGAATTATTGTGCAGGGCACCCTAAAGCAAGGACTGCATGGGTCTAAGCAGTCTTACCCAGATGGGCATTCTCAAACCTAAAGCCCTGCAGCCGGATGGCCAGAGAGCTTTCTCCACACAATTGGACCTAAACCCTGAAAGCAACAAAATATGATGTACTGGCCCGTTATTTGTTACTGAGATTGCTAAAATGGATTAAATTGATGGGACAACCATCCCATGCCCAAAATGGATGCTCATTTATCACAGAATCATAGAACTCCTAAGAGTTGGAAGGGACTTTTAAAGGCCATCTTGTCCAACTCCTCTGCAATAAGCAGAGACATCTGCAGGGTGTCAGATCAGGGTGCTCAGAGCACCATGCGTGGTTTATCTGGGGCTGAACCACTCCAGGACTCCCCCAGCACAAGGAAGGGCATCAAAATGGGGTTGTAAGAGAATTAACAGCCACAGAGCCCCACACTGCCTCGGTCCTGAAAGCTCACCAAGATTTACTGCTATGCACGCAGGGCCTGAAGGGTGCAGCTGAGGAAAGCAGGACTCAGCCACAGCCAGATGCTGACAGGCACTGCAAGGTGGAAATAGGCTCCTTGCATATCTGTGTCTTAGAGAGAGATCTGAGTCTTAGAGATCACATAAACAAACAAACAAACGAACAAATACACACATATATATATACATCTGCACAAGGTGGATCCCACCAGCAGTCCGGCTCAGACACCCAGCCTGCCCAGTGGCTGCCCCTAGATCTCAGACTCTACAATTGCTGGTACAGGGATACGCAAGTTCCTTCCAGTCACTGTGCCTCTGGGCTCATGCCAACAGACCCGCCCTGTGTCATTTGGGATCCCCCACCCACCATTGTTCCCCTGAGCTTCTCTGCAGGTATGTGGATAAGCTTTAAAACACAACCTAACAACAAAACGACTCATTTTACTCTTGCTTAACCAATACCTTTTGTAAGTTAAGCTCCAAGCCAAGCCTGGGATGCTTCATAGGAAAGAAATGTTATCACTCCACTCCATACTGATGTGCAATTTGCCTTCCCTGCAAAGCTTTGCTTGCAAGGAACCAAATAGAAAGATGGCTGCTAAAACTACTTGGTTTTAGGTGTTTTTAGGGAAGCTAAACCCCTCAGGTCTTGTTTCACATTTTGGGAAGCCTCAAAGGCACAATCTGACCTTGGCCATGACTGTGCACCAGGGAAGGAAGAGATCCTGCTTTCAGCAGATACGGCAGCAGCACGGACAGCTTTTCTACTACTTCCCACTGAGGTTGGCAACAAAGTAAAATCCACACAGAGTTCAACCCTGCCTTTGGCTCTTGCAACACCACAGCACGAGCACGGGGAGGGGGGAGCAAAACAGGGCTGGAGCAGATGCCTGCCCAACTAGGCCGGTACCTCTGTGGTGACTCCTATGGGGCACTGGTGCAAGCTGAAACCCAAATGCATCAGTAAACATCACTGAAGCATCACCAAACGAGCTACACAGGCATCTCCCAGTGATGTGGCCTTCTCTTTTATGAAGTGCAAAGAGGAAAGCGCTTCGCAGGTAGAACATAATTTTTCCACTTCAGCTGTACTTCTCATTGAGACAAAGGGCTTTTCTTATTCGCACTATGGGCTCATGTTGTGCTGTAACACAGCAACTTCCTAACGTTACTGCTGGGAACGGCGAGCCCTTCAGAGCCAGGTGAGCCCCCACGCTGGTTTGAAGCTGTAAAAGACTTTGCAGTTACGTGGATGCTTCAGTCAGAACACAGCGCTCCTTGGTGGATTACTTTATTCAAGTGCATAAGGCACGTGTGGGCAGAAAATCCTTATTTCCTCAGTGAGGAGGTGTGCAGTGCCTGCAGCAGACGCTCACCTGCCAAAACACAGGCTGAAGGCACTGTGCCCAAAGGCATCATGCCACGAGGCACCAAGAGCCAGCGGGTGTCCTGAGAAGGCCCCGCGGCCCGGCCTGCTCTGCCACAGTACTAGAAGATGGAAGATGCAATGGAAGATGGCTTCAGCACTGTGGAGCAGTTCTCAAGATCCTGAGAGCAAAAAGGCAGTGGAAAAGGACAGCTGACCTGCGAGCATGAAATGCAAAGCCCTGCTTTGCAGTTGATCCCTCAGCTGTTCCTTAAAAGCCGTGTTGTTTTGCAAGGCCAAAAACCTCATGCATTCTCCTTACTGGATTAGAAACTGGGGGAAAAGCACATTACTGAAGTTCCTGAGTAAAACCTAGTGATGAATTCACAGAATCACAGGGGCTTGGGATCATCCAGTCCAGCTCCTGCTCATGCAGCTCCCTACAGTAGGTTGCACAGGGAAGGTTCAGGTGGGCTTTGAACATCTCCAGAGAAGGGGACCCCACAACCTCTCTGGGTAACCTATTCCAGTCCTCTATCACTAACACAGTAAAGTTTTTTCTCATCCTCATCTTCCAGTTTGTGCCCTTGTCCTCTTGCTGGGCACCACAGAAAAGGGCCTGGCCCCATCCACTTGACTCCCACCCTTAGGATATTTATAAACAGCAATGAGATCCTCTCTCAGTCTCCCCTCCTCCAGGATGAACAGCCTCAGGTCTCTCAGCCTTTCCTCAGAAGGGAGATGCTCCAGGCCCCTATTCATCTTTGTAGCTCCTCACTATAAAGGAAGAAAAGTACAACCCTTGTGAAAGCATTTTACCTCCACGCTATTTCTACTCAAGGTGTATTTATAGGCTCATACAGGCAGCATTTCTCAAGCTGTGCCAGAGCCCGAGTTCAATACAAAGAGAACATACACGTGTTCCTCTGAAAGAAGCAATAAAACTACACCCAGAACATCTCAGCCAAGCACACAACATCATCAGCCACAAACAAATCCCTCATCTTGAAGCATTTTCAAAGGCAGTGCAGAGTTAATCTCTGTGCGCAGGGATGCTGCTGCACCCAAAGAGCAGCTCTGTCACCTCTGATGAAACGCATCAGTTGCTATAAGTACAGCAGAATGCAAATGCTGTGAAAATATTGTACACTAAGCAGCTTTTGCTTTGTTCCTCAGTCTCCCAAGTTTCCAACACTTCACAAAATGGTAGAGAGCAATGCAGTGGACCCCCACATCTCTATGTGCACCACAGCACATTGACCCTCCAGAGATCCCTGTGATGGGAATCACAAATACCCCACAGCATCAAAGACCCGATGTGTCCCAGGGGCTGGGATCACTGCACAGCCACTCACCTCCTGATGCCATAGCCACCAGCCTCTGAAACCTGCTGGAAGTGGAGAAGAGGGATCCAGGGAAGGATACATGCTCTGGTTTTATAGGCTGTGTCTGAAAACAGGGCTGCTGTGCATCACGGATGGGATGCAGGGCTAAATGGAGGCTGCACAATAAATTTGTGCAATTTCTGACCAGTCACTGGAATTTCCTCATAGCCCAGGTGTTTGGGAGGACAAGTCTCCAGGGATGGCCAAAGCAGCATCTTCTATGAGCCCTTCCCTCCACCCACAGAGATACCAGGTGGGAGAGAGGCGTAAGACCTGCAAGAGGTGGTGCCTTGTGCTCCAGGGGCAAGCAAAACTCTGGTCTGAGGAGCCACCAGAGCACTGCCAGGATGATGACACCACTGCAAGCTGCCCTGCCAGCAATGGATAACTCAGCATCGAAACTGCTTACAAACCAGCTGCCTTGTCCAACAAGAGTGACGGAAAGCGCATGTACAAGGGTGCCCTGCTCTTCCTACCCCCTCAATCCCCTCCAAACACACCCCAGGGGTCCTGGGCCCTGCTGGGGACTGCCCACACTCGTGCTGACCTTCCCTGCCTGAGCTGTTCAGCCTTCCACCCAGCCATGAAGCGCACATCCCGCAGGGCCGAAGCACACCACCACACACAGCGCTTCATTAAAAGCCTCAGAGTGACAAGGAGTGTTAAGCATATATAAAGGACATCAGTCATTTACCCATCTGGTGGAAAGTCTAGTTGCTGGCAGAAAATAGACAAGATTGTTACGGCAAGATCCACCATATGGCACCATTATGCAGAGCTTTGCAAGTGCTTTCTCTGAGCATGCAAGCAAGATTTTAGCCTTTGAAGAAACGCCGTATTGTCAACCTAGATACACAGGAGCCTTTTGAAAGAAGCTGTGGCAGATGGCTCAGCTTTGTTCCCTGTGTTCGAAGGCAGCTCATCAGGACGTGGATGTCCCCCCTCATGGGGGCAAGGGATGGGCAGCCCCAGTGCTGCCTCCCAGGGCTGGTCACTCTCAAGATGCATGCATGCCACCACATGCCATGACATGCTGAACATCCTGACGGAGGACCAGGGGTTGCTGGAGGCGTAGAAATAGCCTAAATCCAATGGGTGCTGCTGCAGGTACCACGCTCTGCAAGCTCTGCCCAACCCTGGTGGGATGCAGTGGTGGCAATGAAAGAAGAGCAGCACAAAACCATCAAGTGTCATCCCAGCAAAGAGAGCTGCAAAACAATCAATTTTGCTGGAATACTCTGCTTTTGTCAGTGACTCCATACCAGCACCTGCTCCTCCCTGGGTGGCTGAGCCTGGCCGGAGCCCCAGCAGGACAAAGGACAAAGGGAAGCCTTTCAAATGGGGCCGGCGCCCGCTTGAGCGACATCCCAACAATACCCCCACGAAAGCCCATTCAACTCTGGTGAGGGGGAAGGAAGGGAAAGGGGAAAAGTTGCTCCGGGAGGAAACAGTAATCATTCACTGACCGAAGCGACAGCATTTCCATGTGCTCGGAGCCAGAGAAAAGCCACCGCCCGCTCCTGTTGCTGGCTGGGATGGGATGCATCGTACCCATGGCCCAGGCTGCAAATGGGGCACAATCCCTGCTGGAAAAGCACCTGCACAGCCACAGCATGAAAACAGAACTATTCTGCAGCAGTTAAAATTCAGTGTCTACATACAGGGCAGGCCATAAAACACATGGCAGGAAAGCAAAACAGGCTTCTAGCTAACCTTGGGGATACAAGTGCTGGCTTAAACCCCTGAGCAGCACAAGCCCTCATGTTTTGCTGCTGGCCCAGCACAATCAGTTTCTCTCTGAAGGCTGTTGGACTCAGATGAGCAGGCACACTTAAAAACACACAGAATCTGAAGGATTTTTGGCAGGACTGCTCCAAAAAGAAAGGTTTTGTCCTTTGATGCTCAAAGCAGCTCAGGGTCTGCAGAGTGGGGACCCTGTGCATTATTTGTCTTTGTGGGAGGACTGTCCCCACGGGTGACCAAATCCAGGACCAAAATCCTCTCCGTGTGCCACTCCAAGCCTGGGCTAAAGGAAACAAGTGGTGCAGAAAAGTCGCTATGAAGCCACAAGAGAAGAGTTGGCAGAGCACCAACCTGAGCTGGCAAAGCCTCCAGGTCCCCCCCAGCCCCTCTCACTTCTTTCAACCCAATGACCAACAACACTGAGCCCTTTGGAGGCAGCCCTGGTCCCACAGAGTGGGCACATGCTGCCCTGCAGCAGACACTCAAGCGTGACCCGGCAGCATTGGGGCCACGGTGCTGAGCAGCAACATGGGGCTCGGCAGGCATAAAGCTTAGCCCAGAGCCTCTGAGCACTTTCTCTGTCTCTCTTCCAAATGTTACACAGTGGGTTTATACAGAAACAGTGGGATAGTTTCCAAACCATTTAGCTAATGCTGAAATTTAATACCCAGCACCAACAGGTTATGGAGAATAAGAAGGAGCTAGTTGTAACTGGGGTGGGGGGGGGGAGCTGTGTCTTCACTCCTCAAAACGCCTTTTGGGTGAATCTGTCCTCATGCACCCATGGGGATCAGATCAGCTCTCCTTTCCCTTCTGGCTCAGGTAAATCACATTTCTGGGGACAAACCAAGGGGCTGCAGCTGCTTGCATAGGAGCACAGCAGGGACAGGCTTCTTGCCCTCGCCACATGGCTCCAGGCCTCAAGGGAGTCAGCATGGCTCCTGCTGACCCCACTCCCGGTGCAGCAGCTGCCTCCCAGCTTTCTTCTCATCAGCAGCTGGGGAAAAAAAGCAAAACCTTGGCAGCATGGAGCAAGGGAAACACCAGAGCATGCCTGGGTCCGGCTGGTCCCCAGCAGCTCCTGCCTTGCTGCACGTGCAGCAATCTCCACAGTGCATCCTGTGCTGGAAGCATCCACCCAAATCTGGAGGGAGATGCTTTGGAAATCACCTGGCTGCAGAATGTGCTGTGGCTGCAAGGATGTCCTGTCCCCATCATGGTATACTGTGCATCCCAGCCCGCTTTGTCCTATTGCTTATGGAAAAAGTCCTCTGGGATAAACCTGCTCTGGAGTGGCCTGGATCACCAAAGCCGTGTTGCCAGTGACTGATGGGACGTACTTATCATGAGGTGCGACCAGCCAGCACCACAGCATGACCTTCTAGCTCCTGCTGTACAACAAAACACCACAAAGAAATTCCATTTCAGTGCCGAACCAACTCAAAGTGAGCATTTCTGGTCCATCCAACAAGCCACAGAGAAATGTGAGAGGAAATTAAAGCTTCTTTTTGCTGACAGTTTTTATTCTTCTGATCCATCTTTTTCAGAGTTTGAGCACTGAGGGACAAAGAAACAGTATCTTGACTTTCTGAACATCAGTTTAGACTGTTACCAAGGAATCCTGCAAAGCAGAGTGCCCGGCAAGGAAAACTGCTTTGCAACTACAGGGGACGAGCTGTTTTTCCAGCTCCGACATCATTACACCGCCCCAGACTCCAGGCGTGTACAGAGCAAGATATGACCCCTGCTGCTACCTGCCCTCAGAAATCAATACTTTCCAACAAGACAGGGAAACCACCTCCAACTGGCGTTACTGCATGGAGGAGCAGAGCTCAAACTTCAGCACTAAACCATTCGCAAGAGCAGCCCCTGTTGCACCCTTCACATCAAAGCCAGCCTGAAAACACAAACCCAAGCACATCCTCACTGGACAGACTAGAAGGAGGGGGGAAAAGGAAAAGAAAATATAAGTGCTCTACTTACCACCAGTTCAGTGAACATGACATCCAGCTCCTCCACCGGCGGCATGGGCAGCGCGGGCTCCATGGTCTGCAGGGCGAAGCTGCTGTCATTGCGCAGTCGGTATGTGATCTCGGGGTGGTCGCTGCTGCGAAAGCAGCAGAAGATGAAGGAGATCCCCCGACCGCTCCTCTTCCTTGGGGCCATGGCCGAAACGCTCCACGTCCCTCCCTGCTGGGTGCTAGATCCTGGGGAGAGAGGAGAGAGGAGGCTCTGGCAGCTGCCCCACAGCGCTGCGCTCCCGTCCTGCAGAGAGGAGGAATCAGAGCCACCCACGCGCTCGGTGCGGAGGAGAAGAAGGGAGACCGTTTACGTGCCAAATATTTCTGCTCAGATTTGACATTTATGGTCCGGGCAACCTTGAGGAGAGCGCTAACTCAAAAGATGCCTTTGCTTGCCTTGTGCAGATGCCATCGGAGCAGGAGGACATGCTGGTGACCCCACACTTGCAGCACCACAGCGGAACAGGTCCTGCCCCCCTGCCATCACTGCAAATCCCAGCACAAACCCTGCTGACGTCCCCACGCCGTGCTGCTCCTGCAGGTCCAGCAGCCAGACCAGCCCGCTCACAGCATACGGTGTATGTGGGATGCTGTGGCCAGGAGCAGCTGGATGCACACTGCATCCCCAGCACATCAAGACCTCATACAGATCAAGAAGCCCTGAGCTGTAGAGCACAGAAATATCCTACATAACCCCACCGCACTCTTAAACACACTCCTAAACATCCACCAGCAGCCGCCAGTTGGGAGGTTCTCTTTCACGGAAAGTTTTCCTTGGTTTTAATTAGATAAACCCTAGTTGGAATTCCAGTAAATATTTACAAGACGTGAATTCAGCTGATAAAAATCACACGGTGCCGGTAGCTCAGACTTTCCTACGCAGTGCTTACGTGGGGCATTACTCATGCCGTCAAGTTTGTTCGGTTCTGCTGATTTCTCAAGCTCCCATCAGGGATGCTTGTGGCAGGAGGGGAAACACGCAGCAGCCAGCATGACAGAAATGCCACTCGGTGCCTGGCCCAACAGATTATGGCAAGGAGGAGCCAAACACTGCACAAACAGCACGACTGTCAAGGATAAGGGTCAGCAACACAAGGGGAGAGCTTGCTAAGAGGAGTGAGGGTAGCAAAGGAGCGCCCCAATGGGAAAAGTCAACTAGCAGAGAGCAGATTTTTTATAAAGCTTAAGCATTGGAATTCTAAATGCTCATTAATCGAACGTCCACTTGTTGAATCTCTGCAAAACACGACACTGAGATGTTCGGAGAGAGGGCGGGTAGCCACGCACTGCCAAGGTTAACGCAGAAGGTTGAAATGTTGATGACTTGGATTTACCAACAGAGTTAAGGGGGGACTTGGAGAAAAGGTCAACACGTGGACAGAAATCTGATTTCCCCGGAGTCAGCCACTGCCATCTGACCACGTGTTTGTACACCCAAAAGTACAGCTGCTGGGCACCACAGAGAGCCACTGGTGGAGGCAGGTCAGTGGTGGGCCCGCAGTGGGACCCTGCAACCACCACCTGCTTGCCCTGAGCAGCAAACACTGCCTTCCCAAAACAGGGACCTTGCAGAAAACTCAGGCTTACTCAGATAGCCCTAGCTGAGGATCTGACCCTTGAAATTCTTTTCAGCTGCATACTTTCAGCACACAGTATAAACATCTGCTGCACCGAGAACCATGGGAAACAGTTACTCGGTCTTCATACAAAATAATCCCAAACTGCGCGACTGCTCTATGCCCAATCTGGATGGTGCCCCTCTCATAGAGCCCCAAATCTCATTTCACATTTAGCACCTTGCGTTTGGAAAAATGCAGCCATGGGAGGAATTTCAGCTGCTGCTGCTCTCATCAAAGTTCCCAGGCAGCCGCACCGGAGCAAATCCATTAGCAGCCTGCTGGCACCCATCAGGCTTTAGGAGGGTTTGAGACCCAGTGGACAGCTTCTCTCCTAAGGTTAATGGGGAGGGAACAAAAAAACAACACACAGACCTGCTTCCTCCAACACAGAAAACAAGCAACACATTGCAGGTTTGGTTTTGCATGACCACGTTACGCTGGGGAACGAAGGCAGGGGAGATGGTAGCAATACCCAGATTTCACTTGGGGTGATTCTCCAGTTCCAAGGCACAAGAGTTCATGCCTTGCACATAAGCTTGGTTCCAGTCCACACACGCTCAGCTGTGCAAAGTTTGACCACTTGGTCTTCCTACTGATTCAGGGCACGATTCTGCTCCCACAGCCAGCATGCTTCATGGGCAAACAACCATGCTGCCAGAGCAAACCAGGCTGCTCTCCTCTTCCACAGGGCATCTTTTCAACACTGCATCAGTTCTGTCCTTGAAACCTACTGCTACACACAAGCTCTGAGTTGGGCTTGCAAAAACGGAGAGAAAGCTTTTATCAGAACAAAACCTGCTCTTCAGAGACACTCCTGTTGGTGTCTTAAGAGAAATCTGAACAACAGACCAAAATCACAGGATCACAGAATGGCCTGGGTTGAAAA
>PPHD01026624.1:0-11409 GCA_002909625.1 Bambusicola thoracicus
CACTGTCACACGAGAGAAGAGGCCGACCCCCAGCTCACCACAACCTCCCTTCAGGTAGTTAAAGAGAGCAATAAGGTCTCCCCTGAGCCTCCTCTTCTCTAGACTGAACAATCCCAGCGCCTTCAGCCGCTCCTCATAAGGCCTGTGCTCCAGACAGATCCTTGAGGTCTCTTCAAACCCCAAGCCATGGTTCTTCCCACCTGACCTTTTCTTGTGTTCTGCGTAGGATTCTTGCAGTGTGTGGTTTTGTGGCCTAACCCCTGGTAGGAAGCAGGCTGGGGTGCTTAGGCATATGTAAAATGCAGCTATAAAGGAAAAGGGGAGAGTAGGAGGCCAAGGATTGTGATGCACTGGGGAAGCCCATAATGCTCAGTGACCATGCAAGAGGCTCCTTGATTGTTGTAACATCCGTTTGCTTGTTCGTTTTTAGGAGCACTATATTGCAAGTCTGATGCCTCTGCAGAGGGCCATTACTCCATGGAAAGTAAGTTCAACCTTCAGTCTCTTCTGCTTTCTTTTGACTGGGGATTGGGTATGATTCTGCCATATGCTGATGGTGTGTTCTGGTACACTGCGTGAACTTCCCTCATTAAAGGAAGAGGGTTATTACACCTTCCAAAAAAAAAAAAAGGTTGAAACAAACACGAGGACAGATGCTTCCTGTTTTGCAGTAAGCTCGGCTACTGTGAATCTCATTTGAATTTTGCTAGCAAGGCCGGGTAAAATGTTAACATCTCTTTAGTTACAGTTTTGGATCTGTCTTGTGCAGCTCCCGGTATTGCAGATACAGACCTTGATTTCCCCCTGGTTTCTTCTGGGTGTGTGTAATGTGGTCCTTCCGTTGCACAGAATCCCCCACAGATTCGTCCTTTCCGACAAGATGATTTCATGAAGACCCTAGAGCATGCTGGTCCCCAGCTTACCTGTGTCCTTAAGGGTGACTGGTTGGGTCTCTACAGGTACGAGTTCCTTCATTACGTACACGATCTCCTTAACAGCTGGTGCAGTTTATAATGAACATCACATCCTGAATTAGAATTGAGAGCAAAAAGGGGATTTCAGGACAGGGACCGGTCACAAGAAAAACTCATTCCTGTGAAGGATTGGTTGGTGTTGGTCAGGAAGAGCAGAACACAGAGTTAAATCATAGAGTCATGGAATCGTAGAGTTGAAAAAGACCTCAAAGATCATCTAGTTTCAACCCCCCTGCCATGGGCAGGGGCACCAGCCACCAGACCAGGCTGCCCAGAGCCACATCCAGCCTGGAAATCAATCATGTCTTTCTTGTAGTCACTGAAATGAGGAGCTCCGGTTGGGTTTAGGACCTGCAAACCTGAAGGTGGAGAACTGAAGAACACCTGGGTCCTCACTGATGGGGAATGAGGGAACATGGCTTTGCTGTCAGCCGTGTCGTTCACTCTCTTCTAGGGAATGTCTCTTTTTGAAGTGCCTGGTCCTTGGCAGGTGCAGCAGGAAGACGTGTAGGTCTTCATCCTGCAGTAGTGGTACGCTTCGTTACAACATTCAGTTCTGCTTTGTTCATAGTGCAAACCAGCAAGGCAGTTTGGACATAAAAGGCGACTTTTTTTTTAGGGTAGAATTTAGGATAGCGTGTGGGAAAGTGTGCCCATAGCTTTCATAAAGCAGAACTGGTTTTGTTCTGAAGTTCTGTAACGCTCTGAGATGAAGGGAGGAGTAATGCTGCCCTGTCTGCTTCCCCGTGTAGCCCAGTGAAAACTGGTTTATCACTGCACCATGCTGGAGAGGCAGGAATTGCACATCTTTTGTCATCACCTAGGTGATACCTTGCTGACGTGGGAGAGATGCAAAGACCAATTATTTGGGGCTCGGGTCAGTGCCAGCAAGCGTCTGACAGCTTTCAGTGTCAAGAAAGAAGGGGAATTAAGTGAGATACTGCGGAGGAATATGAATTTCTTCCTGTGGTTGGACCATCCTAGTTATCCACCAAACAAGTGGTTGTAGATAAATAAGGAGGGCAAAGGGCAGTGCTTATTGAATCAGGCTCAGGCTTGAGCTGATGCAAAGGAAGGTGTGAGACTGGCAGGACTGTCCCTCTGTTGGTGACAATCTGCTGAGGCTGCCGGCTTGCATCGTGCTAATGCCTGATGGAAGAGGAGACGTGAGAAGAGCTTATTAGCTCGTGAGCAGTTGACACCAAATCAAAATGCCTGCATCTGCTGCAGTGGGAAGGGAAATGTGGAGCCAGTGTTTACTTCTTGGGATCCCTCCTGCCCCCTTTCTCAATGTCACCCTTGCTTTCTGCAGGCGTTTCTTCAGGTCTCCCAACTTTGATGGCTGGTACCGTCAGAGGCACAAGGAAATGACCCAGAAGCTGGAAGCCCTTCACTTGGAGGCCATCTGTGAAGCGGTACGTTCCAGCTGCAGGTATTCAAACCAGGGCTGGAGTTCTCAGGCCTGACACCTGGAAGATGGGAACACTCCTTGGATGTTTCGCTGACGCCTCTCGGTTCTCTGGCAGAGCGGGGACAGTGCCTCGTGCCCAAGGGAAGCACAGGGCTGCCTCGTGCCCGGGTGCAGAGGTGTCCTTGTTCCCCACAAGTGCTGTTATTCAAGCGGCCCCGCTTGCTTAGCCAGTGCAAACCCGCTCTGGCTGCTCCTGTCAACTATTTTTCATTCATCAGGCCCTTCCCAAGCCAACAGAGTCCCAGGCTGGAAACGTCATCTGTTGCTGGCTCCCTTAATGCCTATTGAAAATAGGTAGGAATTTTAGCAGTGATCGCTGGTGCAATTTCTAAAACTGAGCTGCTGCAGGGATCGCCCCAGGAGCTCTGGCATCCCTCCCAGTGCACCTTCAGCTGCAGCGCTTGCTTCACTGGTTAGCCGTGCAGGTCCTCGAGCATGGTGTGGGAATGCCAAAGCTGTCTCCTTTCTTAACAGGCCTGACTCTGGCAAATAGATGTAAGTTCTGAGCGCAGCACGAGATGCAGAGTGCTGACTGGAGGAGGGGAACCCTGCACCGTCTGCATATTGCTGCATCTTTCCTTGATTCTTCTCTTGCAGGCAAGAGCTTGATGCTGTCGTGGGCAGAAAAGCGGGGAGAGCTCTGTCTTGCTCATTTAGGCTTAAGTGCTGTGAGCAGAGTTATGAAAGAGGATGAGAAACCTCCTCCTCACTTTTATTTCAGGCTTTGCTTAGGGGTGTCTCTGAGAAAAGTTTCTGTAAAGAAGAAATAGCCCTGAAGGAAACTGTTCTTCTCTTTCTGTAGAACATCGTGGCATGGATGAAGGACAAGTCGGAGGTGGAGATTGTAGACCTGGTGCTAAAACTCCGTGAGAAGCTGGTAGGTTTTCCTCCCCTCTTCCTGCACTCATTCCTTCCTGTATCACTTTGGCAGGGAGTGACCAAGGGGTGTAGATTGCAGCTGATGCATAGAAAGCTTTGTTCTTCCTCCTTCATTTGGAGGACTGGCAAATGGGAAAGTGGTGAATCCCAGGAGGTCGCCTATGAGAGAATTCAAAGCCAACGGCATAGCAGAATGAGGACACGAAGCTGTTTCAGGACTCCTCATTTCCTCTCCTCTCCCTTCCTGTAGGTAAGAGCCAGGTGCCAGCACCTCCCTGTGAAGGAGGAGACCCTGCGGCGCGTGGGCCTTTACATTGAAACCGTCATTGACTCCTTGCCTGAGGATCTGCAGGCGGTGCTGCACCACCACTGAGCACACTGAGGGACTGTTGCAGAAAGAAGGGCCCTCACATGCTGTGAGCGGCTGCAGTCACGCTTGGAAAGGAAACTTCTTCCCTGATCCAGCCACCACGGCCCCGTCGGGACCTTCCTCAGGAGCCTGTTTGATTTCTGAGCACGCAGATCAGAACTGGAGCAGAAATGGGAAACCACATGCGCTGTTCTGTCTCGTCCTGCTGCAAGGAGCTGGATTTTAGGGGCCTGTAAATGAAAAACAGTTTCCTGTGCGGCTGTTAGTAGGTCAGAAAGCGGCAGCCAGGCTTTCAGCAGCATGTGATAGGCTGTGCAAAACATGTTTTGCCCATATATACACATCCATCTTTGTCTAGTGCTTGGGCTCTCAAAATTTCAATGCTGTCATCCTGCCTGGAAGTGGGACCAGCCCTGTATGAGGGAGTTGTTTTCAGGACAGCTCCTGCTGGTAATGAGGGGGATGCTAGTTCCCCACGTAGAAATGATGTGGAAAAGAACTGTTGCTGCCCATTCAGCAGCCTGACTCATAGCAGCGAGAGCTTCAGCTGTGATGGGGAGTGGGAGGCTGAATTGCTGGACGTGGAATGCTGGTTTTTCTTCAGGGTAAAGAGAGAGAGAGAGAGAGAAAAGGACTGGTGCATCTGCAAGGAGCAGAGCTCTCCAGAGAGGGCAGATGTGCACTGTGTGAATGGCAAACAGCGAGCGCAGCTCTGCGGAGAGGAGTTGGTCTCCAGCTGGAATTTATTCTGCTTGGAAAAAAATCGAGTGTGTGCTCTCTGGTAACGTGTAGAGTTGGAGCTTTGCCTTCGGCAGCAAGGTATGTCTAACACGGTCAGCCCACTTGCCGATAAAACACGGTGGAGGATCTGATTCAGGCAGTCTCACCATTGCTGCCACTGCTGCTGCATTCCACCATCTGCCACTTAGCCCAGCGCCCTGGTGTGCCTGCAGAGTGTTTTTCAGGATGGGCCTGACAGCCTGATGCGCTCCTTCCCACCCAGGAGCAGAGGTGAGCACCCAGACCACGCAGAGCCGCTGCAGCTCTCTGTTGGCAGCGCTGAGCACTTGCGTGGAGTGAGCTGCTGCCTTCTTCAGCCTCAGCTCACGGAGTTGGGGCAATGGATGGAGGCGATGGAATCCTTTGTGTGTTCTCCCACTCCAGAGCACGGCTGGGGCAGCACAGAGGGGCGGTGGGGCTGCAATTCCTGCTGCCTTCAGCCTGGCATTAGCAAAGCGAGGAGCCTCGGCCGTACCGCCCCGTAGCAACGCGTTTGCGCCACGCTCCTTAGCAGCAGCCCTCCCTGTACAGTGTATATTGTGTATATAGTTTGGGCGTGTGTTGCTGCTGTGATAGCTCTGCAGTGACTGTGGTGGACTGAAGCACTAATGTATAGTAGAAAATAATAGTTAACAAAAAAATCGAGCCGAGCTGTTTCTTGGTTTTGGGGCCTGAGATGAATTTGTTTAGGAATCGTGCGTGGAGCTCAACGTGCTTCTGCCCCTCCAGGGGCTGTTTCTGTGGAATTGCACCAAGTGGAACCAGTGCAGCTCTCATCTCCTGCGTGTGGCGCCGTGTCCTGCACACGGATCTTCACCTACGGAGCTCCAGGTGTGTGAATGGCAATAGCTATTGCAGCTCCAAATGGAATTTATTCTGCTTGTTAATCTGGGCAGTGCGTGAGCATCCACCCTCTGCAGCAGCACAAACCTCCTCATGTTCACAAGTGTTATTGCCCTTAATGCTGTGTTTTCAGCTTTATGCTCCTCTCAAGGAGGTCAGTCATCACCCTTCCTGCAACCAGCTGCCCATAATTACCATCTTCACTTTCCTAACAGCTTCTGTGTGCCATCACCTCATGCCCTTTCTCCTCTGCCCTGGCTGGAGGTCCAGATTTGCACACCAGCTTTCAGAGCATCTTAGGGGACCCCCATCCCCATCCTCCCCAGCACTGTTTCTCCATGGTGGTGCTGGTACCGTGTGTTAAATGACTCAATCCTTGCTCATTCCTGGTGGTGGGGGAGTCGCAGTGGCCACCAAACAGGTACTGAGGAGCCCTACAATGGCCCACTGCTGTAGGCTGGGTGTCCCCCCAGCTCAGGCTGCCCAGGACCCCATCTGTGACCTCAGGCACCTCCAGGGACGGGGCAGCAATGTTAGGGCTGCACTGCCTCTGGATGAAGGATTCCCCCCACAACTAACCTCAGTCTTCTCTCCTTTAGCTTACACCCATTCCCTCCCCCTCCCTTGTCCCAGCACCCTGCTCGTCACTCAACCCACAGGTCCCCAAACAGCAGCCAAGTTAGGCATCAAATATGTACGTATTCAAGTTTATTTTGGAGGGCGATGGCTGAATGAAGAGAGAAAAGAGGGAGAAGTGTGTAGGAAGGGCCGAGAGATGGAGGGGAGTCAGGAGGGGGGGCTATGAGGGTGCAGAGGGAGGAACTGTGCTGTGAGCGCTCCAAGGAGCCGACAGCAGCGTGAGGACCCTCCTCTGGCAGCTCCTGTGCTGCAGGGCTGCCCCTTTCCCTGTCCCTGAAGGTGTTCATTCCATGATTTCCCTGTCGGCTGAGGAAGCACTGCCTGAGCTCTCCCTTCTGCTGTTCCCACCGACTCTTCCCACATTGCCTGTCCACACCCAACACACAGACCTGGCTTTGCCCTCACAACCTGGTGTAAAATACATGTGCAGATGTCTTCTCCAAGTCAGGGCTGAGCAGCACGGAGCCAGCTGGCTGTGCCACAGTACACCAAGGTTTCCTCCTCCTCCCAGGCTTGCAATGAATTGATGCAATAACCTCAAGTTCTATCAGCAGTGCTAACTGCATCCCACAGACTCTGGTGAGACCAGAGCGCACGCTGCTCCCTGAGCTACCACCTTCTGCCCCTCACCTCTGCTTCTTCCAGCCCTCAGGACTGTGCCTTGCTCCCATGGTGCTCCAGAACATCCTACAGCTCAGCAAAACTCCCAAACATCAGCTGAGCAGTCAGTGCTGACTTCATCCTTCCCCCATCTCTGCAGGGTCCGGCAGCCGAGGTCTGTGCCCTAAGAGAACCAGAGGGGAAGCACTGCTCGCTCTTGTGCAGCTACAGGGCTCAGAGCATCCTCCCTGGGAAACACAGGGAAGCAGGAGGGAGTCCCTGGTCTGTCCAAGAGAGCCCCAACCTGATTAATTTTTTAACAATAATCAAGTTCCAGCTCAGAGCAGGAGAGTGATGTGATCCTACCGGAGGGGTTGGCACAATTCTGCTTTAAATCCGTGCTGACAGCACCAGCTCAAGCACGGCTCTGTGCTCAGAGCTCCCCGCTCTGCTGCTGCTGGACAGGAGCTGCCCCGCATGGCAGGTGAGCTCAGCAGAAAAGCGTTCCCAGGCACAGGCAGTGAGGGATAACCACGACCGCCTCATCTCATCCCCGACAGCCACCAGCTGCTGTGTGCCGACTGCTTTCTGACAGCCTGCTTCTCCTCTGGGCTGAAGTGCAGAATAGTCAATATGGCTGTGAGAGTCTGCTGGCGGCCAACTGAATCTGGCAGCGTCAAAAACCTATAGACGATGTTCTTGAGGTACTCCAGGTTGGCTCCCTCTCTGCTCTTATCTCTGAAGTTCTTCTGGATTTGGCTCTGAAGCGCTGACACCTCTTCCCGGTGCCTCTCCTCCTCTACCAAGACTTTCTCCTGGAGCTGGTGAACCTGCATTTCCAGCTTGTGCTTCTGCTTCCTCAGCGCTACGATCTCCACCTCCTTGCGGGCCAGCTGCTCCGCATACAGGATGAAGGTGGGCTCCGCGTTGGTGGAGAGGTGGAGAGCCTGAGGGAGGATCTCTGTGGAGCCATTGGCCGGGGGGTCACCGCTCGCAGTGTCGGTCCCCGGTGCCATGTAGTTCTTGGAGCCTTGAAGCCCGGTGTAAGGCAACACGACAGATCTCAGCTGCTCCAGTTCTTGGTCCTTCTCGGCCAGCACCGCCAGCGCTCGGTCCCGTTGCTTGTGCATCTCCTCCTCCAGCTTCAGTGCCCGTTCCCTGTATTCCAGCTGGCAGCGCTCCAGCTCCTGCCTGTGCAGCTGCTGCAGCTGGCAGAACTCTTGCCTCTTGGCTTCCATGTCCAGCTGGTGCTGCTTCTCCACCTCTTCGGAGGACAGCTGAAGCACCACGTATTTCTCCTTCAGGTCAGCCAGCTGCTCCTGAGCTTCCTCCAGTTCTTTGGCCAGATTGCCATCTTTGGCTGACTTGTTCTTGAGAACCACTTGTGCCCTCATCTTGTACCTCTCAAACTCTTCCTTCAGCTGCTTCAGCTCCTGCTGATAGTACAGAGCTGTGGCCTTCTCGCCATCCCCGGCCTCGGTGCCCTTCGGCAGCTCCAACTCACACAGCTTCTCGATGTCCAGCGCGGGCTGACTCTTCTTTGCTGCCGCCTGCAGCAGCTTCTTCAGCTTCTCCATCTTATCCTTGAGAACGTTCACATCCAGATTGGCTTCTTCCACGTTTACATCAGCGGGGGATCGGCTGGAGGCCGCGATGGCCAGGGTTTTGTTCTCCTGGTCCAGCTGCACGATGCGGTCCTTCAGCTTCTGGATGACCATTTGGTCCTTCTGCTTGGCCTTCTCGTAGGTGCCCAGCAACCCCGACACCTCAGAGACCTGCCCCTCCAGGTCGGCCACGCGCTGCTCCTCCATCTGAGCGTGCTGCCGGAGCTGCTCCTCCGCCTGTGCAGTCTGTGAGCAAAGAGATGCAGCAGAGTTAGACCACCCCAGCATGGAGCTCCGCAATTACACAGGCCTTCACTCTGCTCTAAACAACTCCGAGCAAGCACAGGGACACCCCTTCCCCTGATTTTCCAAACAATCCTCCCTCCCTCCTTCCCCCCAACTTTCACATGCCCATCTAACAGAGGCTCAAAACAAACTGAGTGCATTTCTGTATTTGTTCCCTGCTCCACAGAGCTGCTGTTAGCAGCATTATCTGCATCGCTGGAGTCGTGCACAGGGCATGAAGCAGAAAACTCACCTCACAATCTGCAATGGGATTTTTAAACGTGTGCCCTAAAGCTCTCCTCCACCTAACTGCAATTTACCTAAATGCTACGCTCCGTTGCACCAATATGAACGTAGTTCAGTGGTTTCTGAGTAGCTACAGCAAACACCTGGAGCTCACAGCTTCCATCACCATGGAGATCTGACTGCCTAGAGGGCAAATGGAATGGTGGCACCACTCGTTAGTCCCCACTGTGAGCCAAAACACAGCTGGGATCAGCTCATCCTCAGCCCTGTCCTACAGAAGCTGCTGGAGATCACTTCCAAAGCACGGTCGATCACATGCCATCACCCCAAAGCTGCTAATTAGAGGCTTCAGATTAGAAAGCTGAAAACTTGTTCCAGGCTCTGGGGAAATGAGGATCCCACACTGGAGTGCTTCCAGCTGCCAACTCGGCGGTCAGCAGCAAAGCCCTCCGGCCCTCTGCCCCACAGCCTGCAGAGACACACAGCTTCCTCAGGCCTGCCCTTATCGCCCACCAGCCTCACCGATTACAGTTCCACCCAGGAGGAGATGGAAGTTATTTCCCTTTAAGAGAGACCAAACTGTACCTTGCATTGCATTTACAGAGATGAGAGCAGCTCATTGCCATAGCGGGTCAGAGCATTGGTCTCTCCTGCCAAATCCAGCTGCTGCTCAGAACCAAGTGATGCTGCAGAGGACACTCACCACGTAACTCCCACAAAGACTGCTCCCAAACCCAGCGTTCCCCACCCGTGGTTATCTGATTTATACACCCCATCACCAACAGCTTTTATTTTCCTCAGGGAATATCATGCCATCAAATGAAGCTGTGGTATCTTCTCCTATCTGAAATCTCTCAGTCTTCATGGCATGCGGCAGAGGGGGAGAATGTGGGCTCCTCCAGCTTCCAACTCTGCTCCAGCTGCTGTCACGGTACCCCCTACAGCAGGCTGCTCTAAGGCTCAGCCAGGGAATTACCTTCCTCATCTCCTGCAGCAGCTGCGCTTGGAAGTGGTTCTTAAGGTTGGCCATCTCCTCCTGCAGGTCCTGCACACGGGGGTCCGGCTTCTTTCTCTCCTCCTGAACAGCCTGCAGCTCTCTCTTCAGGTCCTCCACCTCCTGGCTCAGCTGCTTGATCTGCAGCTCGTAGCCCTCCGCGCGGTCTGCCATGCACACCCGGCCGGCCAGCACCTCCCTGGTCTCCTCCAGCTTCAGCTCGGCGTCCTGCCGCAACGCCCTCTCGCCCTGCAGCAGCTTCTGCAGCTCACGCAGCATAACAGCGTGGTCGCTCTGCTCCTGGGCTCTGTCGTGCTGCTGCGTGATCAGGCGGGCTTTGGTCTCGGCGAGCTGCTCCTGGACAGACCTCAGCTCCGTCTCCAACCTTTCCGTCTCATCCTCCGCTTTCTTAACGGCATCATCCAGGTCCTGCTTCATCTTCTTCTTGTCAGCTTGGTACGAGGCTTCCATGCGGGACTTCTCCTGCGTCACCGTCGACAGAGCGCTGGTCAGGGTGGCCAGCTGGGTCTTCAGTTGGAGCACCCGCCTGTCAGCCTCGCCGCCGGCAGCGCAGGGCACGTCCCCGCTGCTCGCGCCATCCGAACCATTCCCCTCTTCTGATTTAAGAGAGGCTGCAGCTGCTGCGGGTCTGTCGTCCTCAGCTCCCTGCTCGCCCTTCGCGCTGGCCAAGCTGGCCGTCGTGTCTGCGCTGGTGGCCGTCCCCGTGCTGTCCTCACTGTGAACCGAGCTCTTATCGTCTGTGGGATCGGCAAGGGAAGGGCTGGAGGCCGCCACGCAAGCAGGCTGAGCGCCACTCAGGCCAACGTCTGCCTCGTGGGATGCGGACAACACCTTCAAGCTGGCTTCCAAGGCTTCCTTCTCGTTGATGAGGCTCTTGTAGGCGATCACCACGTCCTTCAGCCGAGCCTGGTAGTTCAGAAGCTGCTTCTTCTGCGATTCGATGGTTTCCAGGAGTTCTTTCTTACTTGGGCCTCCTCCGAAGTTCATGCCGAACTTCTCCATGGCTCTGTGATGGGAGATGGGGCGGAGGGTGACCGCAAGGCAGGAAGGGGAGCCCAAGGGCTGCGCTGTCGGGGAGAGCCGGGCGGGGAGCTGGCAGGCCGCAGCTTTCGGGCCTCACCCCCGGACCGGGGCACGGCAGCCCGCAGACCACAGGCCGTACCACCGGGTCGGCTGCCGGCACCCAGCGCGCAGGCGCAGACCACAACGACCTACTTCCGTCCCGCGTAACTACTTCCGTCCTGCGTAACTACTTCCGTCCCGCGTAACTACTTCCGCCCGCCGAACTACTTCCGCCCGCCTCCCGGCGCCCAATGCGCATGCGGGCTTTAAGCCCCGCCCCCCCGGCGGGGCACCAGCCGAGGCCGCGCATGCGCAATAAGAACGGGTCGGGGAGAGGCGCTGCCACCAATCAGATGTCAGAGCGGAGCGGGCCGAGCCGAGGGGCGGGGCTAAGGGCGTTGGGGGCGGGACCGGAAGTTAACGGAGCCGCGGTGGTGGGCGGGGCTCGGCGGAAAGGGGGCGGGGCTGGTGATATGGGCGGGGCTCAGCGGGGGGGCGGGGCCTTCGGCGGCGCGGAGCGCGGAGGCGTTGGGGTCGCAGCGCGGCCGCCCCGGCGCGGCCCTCCCGGCCCTCCCGGAGCCGCCATGGGCCTCACCGTGTCTGCCATCTTCTCCCGCATCTTCGGCAAGAAGCAGATGAGG
>PPHD01026626.1:0-11408 GCA_002909625.1 Bambusicola thoracicus
TCCCACTGCAGGCTTTCAGCATCAAGTCTTGAAGCACTGAGATGCGTTTGTTATTACTTACTAGAAAGGACCATGTAGCATGTAGCAAGCTGTTGCTTGCTAGTATCCTGAACTTCATTCTTGCCTCCCACAACATTTTCCTCAGGCAATTCGTTTCCTGATTTAGTTGATATTATATAGGCCAATATATAATAAAAAAAATCATTTTCATCATATTTCTGTTAGAAAAATTATTCATTCTCCTGAGAGCTTTGAAACAAGCTGGCTGAAATTCCAGGAACTACAGAAACATGTGACTGAACTCCAAAGAAATAAATCAGGCTATAGAATCTACACCATAAAGCATCAAACACTGTGGCTGACCACAACTAACAGGATAAGAGAAAAGGCCCAAAACACACAATGGAACACTTGTGAGCATGTTGAGATGAAATGTTGGTTTCAGGATTGTTCTGTTCAGTGCAATTACAGGCTTCTTCCAAAGGGCTGCATCCTACAGAAAGGCTGTGGTCAGTTGCATCACAACTGGCCGTTTTTTCCCTGCTGTACCATGTAGCATGGCACTCCCATGTGTGTCCTGTCAGAACCTACTGGGGAAGACTCCAGGAGGTGTTCTGCAGCCAAATGAATGCCTTTGGTTAGTACAAACTTGCAAAGGACCAATTCACCCCTATGACTCAGTGGAACATTGTTTACTCTGTAGGCTAAACTCCGTGTTTACACGGATGGAGTGACAGCCATGAAGGGTGCGCCCATACTGCTGAAAGCACAAATCTTTAGGCACCCAATTAAAGCTAGGGGCATTCCCAATGACAGCATATTGCTACATAGCCAATATTCAGCATGAAGACAAGCTCAGTGGTGCTGCACACCTCTGCATGTCACCAGGCGGGAGCATGCTGCCGTGCTTTCCTATGATGTTTCTCCAAATTATCAGGAAAATAAAAATCAGAAAAAAATCTGTCTTTTTAGCAGTGGGAAAACACCGTCAAGACACTGGAAATGTACCAGCCCATGGGTGATAAAACCCAGCTCCTTCCTGCAAAGCAGATGCATAAGCAGCTGAAATGAAAGCACAGCTGGGACTCAAAGGCCCAGTGGCCTCAGCACCACCCAAGCAATGACAAACAACAGCAAAAAGCAAGCAAACAACACCAAAGCCCTCTGGTGCTTGGGAAAGGCTCAGCCACACTTGGAAATGCATCTAAGACAGAAGTATTTTCAGAGGTAAAAGCGATCATTATTTCATTATATACATCAGCTGCCATAGAAAATGTGAAAATTTGATAGCTGGCACATTACCCACTTTAATACATTTTTCTTGGATATCGTGAAAATGTCATTCTTTGGATCAGAAAAATACCAGTGAAGATAAAGAAATTCTTTGTAAAAAGCAACTCACATTCACCACAGTATATAAAACCTTTGCATATCCTGCTAGTCATCTGTATTTGTTTACCCTCACAGGTGTGATAGCAAACCAAACCCCAACTGCATATTTGTTTCTAAATTACAGCACGCCTTCACCAGTCACCTGTTGCAGGAGCAAGTGATAAACCACACTGAGCAGCTGGAGCTCCCAGATGCCCTTGAAAGAGCCGCAGCCTCAGTCTGAAGGGGCAGTTTGGCACTGCCTTTTCTGAATATCTTAGAAAGCATCAACCTTGACTAACCGCTCCCAGAACTGAGCTACAAAATAAATCAGAGAGTGTACTCAAAATGTTCAGAGAAAAAACCTCATTGTAGTACAATACTACAGAAATTGAACTGAACAATAAGGATAAAAGTGGGATAGAAAAAGATGCTGATGCCAGAAGTAATTTGTTACCTGATAGGTGAGTGGAAATAACATTTGTAGGGATTTATTCTTGGTGTTACTTAGATTTTTTTCAGAGGCATTGCAAAGAAAAAGAAGCTGTTCTAGTCAAAACAATGTAAGCACATTTAATCTGGGTGTTCCCAGCTCTTGGGACAGCCCGTGATGTGCCTGTAGGCTTCTGAAACACTAAGAGAGGAGAAGGCAGCTGAATGCAGATTGTCTCACAATTCAGCTTCTGTTGGAACTGTTATAAGCTTTGGCATGAACTTAACAATGGGAAAGAAGGGGGAAGGAGTCTTTCAACACCTACATTTTTTCCATTTTAAAAGATTATGTTTTCAACTCTAAATTTTTTTACAGCCCTCGCAGTTTTCACAAACGTGGTAAATACATTGACTCAGTTTGAGATTTTCACTATGTAATAACAAAGAAAGGCCATAATAGTGAAGTCTTACTGAACTCAAACATAAAGGACCCTCACTGCTCACGTGCTGGAAACAAGTCTAGTAGAATCCGAGACAAAAATGGCTTGTTAAAGGGAGCACAGGAGGCCATGCCTGCCCACTGCAAGAGGAGCAGTTCTTGGGTAACACAGTGTATCTGTTTCTAAACAGTATGGAGTTATCTCCCAGCAAATGATAGTATCAGTGGGGGAGGAAGCAACACAATGAAGAAATACCTGCATTAAAGCCCATACTTCTACCAACAACAAAATGAATATCTGCCTACCTTGTCTTCAGGTTCACTTCTGGCTTCAGCTTTGCTTGGGGAGACCTTAAATATATTTGAGAAAAAGAAGTCATATCTAAACCTTTCAAAAGCTTTGAAGGATCATCTGTTTGGTTCTAGTAAGCTGATTTTTTTTCCTGAATGCAAAGGTGAAAACACGGACTTTTTTCCCCACATAAGGGAAAACTTCTAAAACAAGTAGTTCCGAAAAGTAACCTAAAGGCGGTAATGAAGATGAAAGACATATGGAGCAAAAATTATATTGCTTGTATAAAAATCAATAACTCCATAAAAGTGAAAGCTATTAGAAAACTTGAAAATCAGTGCTTCAATACACAGAAGATATTTAAGGCAGCCAAATGCCTGCAGGTCTGCAGGTGTCTGTGCAGCAGAGAATGATCTCAGAGTAGCTCAGCATCACTAAGTCACAACTGCGCTGTGCCTGCATCTCTCTGTACCTCTCATACCATTCTCTAAGGTGCCTGTTTGGCTTCATTATTCCTCAGTGCACATGACAGTGAGTACACCGCATTATGCTGAGCGTGGCCACACGAGATTTTTACAAGAACTTGATTTGAACTCCCAGATGAAGAGGAAAAGCAGTGCTTACCAGTGTTTTAAGGAAACTCATGACGGAGTTGTTGTCCACTGCAGCAGCTGGCTGGGAGCTGTCTTGCTTTACCTCTGCCTTTTCAGGCTGCCCAGCAGTGAGACCGCTGACACCTGCTGAGTCCTGCCGGAGGTCCCTCTGGTTGCAGTCATCTATCTCCTAAAAAATGGGGGCAGAGTTTCCTCAGTCTCAGCCTGCTTACTTTGCAGCGGAATGCAAAAGTAACATTTGTGACTCGCATTATGTTCCTCAGAGTCACAACCTTAATTCCAACCATATTTCAGCAGCCTACGTCGTCAGAACAATTGAGCATTTATACAGCTCTTTCCCCTCTTTTCTAATATATTCAGTGTTTGCTGTTGATTGGAGGAGCATTGTTCCAAGCTACCAAGTATAACAGAAGTAAAGTTGCACACAGCATCCCAAACAACACTGCTTTTCTCTTTCCAAGGCCAAACTTGTGAATAGAAACAAATACTGAGATTTCAGCCTTAGATGGCTCAGTGTCTGACTGTACCATACAAAGATCTCTTCCGACACCCTGCTATTCTGCAACTCTAGAAATAAATTATCTTGAGAATACAAGCGTGGTATAGATTAAAAAGAAAAAAGCAATGACTCAAAGTAATCCTTTTGAGCCAGACTGAGCTGTCTCCTCTCTTTCTGGAATTACATTTACCAGAGCTCAAAAATAGTATTCCAGTGCTCAAGCACTCACAGGTGTGTAATATTCTTTAAAACCACCTTGTTTCTATTCAGATAGCTAGACAAAGATCTTTTAGATCAGTTTTGGAGAGCTTGGAATCCCTTTACACTGAATTGCCATGCCATTCTGCACACTTTTGCCTTCAACCTGCACAGGTGAAGCCAACATAAACCTTTTGCAGGAGAGAGCAGCTTGAGAGAAGTCCTTCTGTCCTATTCAGCATCTCTTTAAAGCCCACTACATTAATAGCATCTAGTTATTAATATCCAAATTTCATGGATAATACTCTTTCCTTTTGTTCATCTGTATGTCAGGAATGCAGGGGTGGATCAGTCATTGTTAGGGAAGTAATTGTGCCCAGTATGATGGTGACCTGGACTCCACTGAATAGCGCATCTCAGCCATGCCGCTTTTCTCCAGAAGTTATCATCCCCAAAGAGACAGCAGTACACATCTTGTCAGTCAGGAAGCAGCAATTGGAGGAGCAACTGTTAGGACACTAGATATCCAGATGACTCCAGAAATAGAATTAAGACAAGCAATAGAAGAGAGGAGCCTGTCCAGGTGTCTCCAGTGCACAGCGTCTTTGAAATACTGTCTCTCGAAGACTGGTTGTAGTTCCATGTGACACCAATATATAATTCTTTATTTTCCTAAACTTCCAGACGTACTCCTTTGGTACCATTTTGACCAGAAAAAATATTAAAGAATATTAAATTGTACTCAGGAATCTTTCCCCTCTACTAAGGGGTTTAAAAGCAGTATTTTTATGGGACTTTTAAAGAATCTACTTTTTTGTACCTCTTTTCTGCACTAACGGAGGAGAATAAACATCTATAAATGAGTGAAGACTTCAGGGGTTTAATCTGGCATTAGAAAAAATGAACATAGAGTGACCAATCTTGATGCAGCTTTTAAGGAGCTAAAAAGACAGCTTTATTTAAGAACAGAATTCTGTAATTCTCCACCCACCATGTTCCAAATTTACCCATGAAGAAACACAGCACAGTAGTTCAGAAGGTTTCAGCAGGCTATTTGGGAGTTACTTGCAAGGTCCTAACGCACCATTTTGTCCAGCTGCCAGTTAGAGGCCCAAGTGGTTCCAAGAACAATATGTCCCATGCAGAACGCATGTGGACACGCCAGCTCTGGCAGCCCTTCCTCCAGGGATGCCATCTAAAGAGTGCTGGTTTTATGAAAAATGCTGGCTCTATTTCAGATATTGAAGGGGCAACAAAAGCATGAGGCAAGAGACCCAAGCTCTAGGAGTAGGTCACCATTTAGGCAGAATATACAGCACTAAATAAGATTTCATTAACAAAATGTTTGATGCTATTAAAAAAAACATTTTTACACAGGCTCAAAACTGAGCTTTCCCTGCTTAGGCGGTGCATCATTTCGGAAGAAGAAAGCTGCTAAACACCATGGCAAACAGCTACTATGAGGAGCAAATACTACCTGAACTCATTGCAAAAGTAAGTCTCCGACACTGGCAGTACTAGCAGTGCCTCCCTGCTAATTCCAAACTGCCCAGCAAATGTAAAGGCTATTGCAGATCATGAAGAGCTGGAGGCACAGGGCTTCAATCCAGAAACCCCTGCAATCTGATATGCAGAGCACAGAGAGGCCACCAAGTGACCCACGGCACACAGAGCCCCCAGGCCAGGAGTCCTAAGCCAGACAACCATTATTTACCCCAGTATAACTTGCTCAAAGCTGGCCTTGGGTAGATGCAGCAATCCTTCTTGCCTTCATGGGAACACTGCTGTAGGAAGGAGTACAGACTCAAGCCTTCAGCATATAAGTCAAGGAGAGATAGCACAGAGTCCTACAATAGCACATTTTAAGAACCATTGTCAAATGACCACAGAAGGCTCTGCAGCAGCTCACTGTGTAATGCATTGTGCGAGGCCCTGAAGGCAAATAGTAATGAAAGAAAACTCTCAGAGTAACAGAAGAAAGTCACCATTAGAAGTTAACAGATCCCATGGAAATGTTCAATTAATTTCTTTGGGGATCCCAGTTTGGGGGTAATAAACACCTTAAGTACTTACACTGTCGTTTCGGTTCAGTCATTAGAAAAACATTTAAAAGAATGTATTCCTGCCAGCACTTTTGTTTGTATGAATCAGGGCTCAGTGAAACATTACAGGCATATAATTTCTCTTTTCTTTGGCTTACATAGTAAATGCTTCATGAATTCATGAATTCTGTCCTTGTTTTAATTATGCTGTCTTCTGAATGTAGTTTTGTAGACCACAAAAATAAAGAGCGTTTCACCAAACACAGAATGTTTGTGCAGCTCTTAAGCTACAACTGTGGAATCTCTCTTACTTACCAGCAATGCTGCTTGTTATGCGCTGGCACTCAACTCAGGGAAAGCCTTCTCTTGCTTTTACAGATACTACAAGCCATCATCCAACAAGAAATAAAAGAAACTGCAAGCAGCAATATCTGGGTTTTTAGTACAGCTATTTGGTAACAGTTTGGAGTTAATAAAGTAACAGTAATTAATTTAGATTTGGTCATTCCTCCATCCTACACGAGAATGAGCAACTTCAGAGGAAACAGAAGGCAACTGCACTGCAAGGCAGAGCCTCAGCTCTTGTTTTAGGAATGCAGTCAAAGTCTGGCAATATACCAGGAGTACTCTGTTGCTACTTTTCTCCCAGGAAATGTCCTTGTCAACCGTTCCCCTGCCCCCTGCACATTCTCCTTCCTTTCTATCTTTGAGATTTTGAGAAAATTCAAGTGTAAGGTTAAAAATTTCACTCTCCCTTATGATACAGTCCTCCAGATGAGCAGTGCTTCTAATTCATCTGAACTAGCAAAAAAAGCTTCAGAATTTCTTGTCCTGTCCTCATCCCTCGATGGATGCTTGTCAGAAATGCTTGATTGGTCTTGCCCAGTTACCAGCAAATCCGTAACTCAGACTTCCAATTAAAGCTACTTCGGCTTATTTCACTAGAAAACATCTCATGCCACGGTACTTCCACAGCATGAACTGTGACCTTTTGCATTCTGTTTACAGTCTCAGCAAAACAGGAAATTATTTGTCATTGTAAGACAGGCAATTGTTTGTAAAAAGTAACTATTCCAGCAAACAGCAAATCTTACGCTGTGTATATTAGTCAATATCTGCAGGAGTTTACAACACCGAAAAACTTTGTTGTAACAGTTACAAATAGAAGTGACAGCAACACACCAGAGAGACGATTCATTCTGACCCATGCTGTCTCTGCAGTGAATGGCTGGACACACTGCTAGGCAGAGACTACAGATGCTTTACAGTTACACGTATGTATGAGATACTGGTGGTGGGTTACACTTCTGGAACACAACGGTTAAAACTGTAACCTTCGTCTTATGAACTAATCTTAAAAAATATTTCAATTCTTACATTTATACAAGTAATGGGATCTTCTCATTTGAAGAAACATAAAATAGAGAAGAACAGAAGTTGAAGAGATGTTTGGGGATAATGTGTATTGTCAGTTCTAGCAGGGAGCATCCTCTGAGCCACGTTCAACGTTATTTTAAACAGTTTCAGTGCAGCACTGTTATTTGAAAGCCTAAAGTAATCAGATAAAAGCCATCACCGTTAAAGTGGCGCTTAGAGATTCCGGTGAGGGGAAGACATGCAGTGCCTCCCTCCTATTCCCAGCCCTGCACAGGACATGCTCTAGATCCCCAGTAGTATAGACTGGCACCATTCCAGTGGAACTATGAAGAGCTACGGCACTTACACTCAATCCAAAGGCTAGTTGTTTTCAATAGTTAGCTGTTGGAAATCAATCCTGCAGTGTTTTTACTGATTTCAGACTTAGCAGGAAGCGTAAAAATCTCATCATGCTGCCCTTGAAAAATAGGCTTTATTTTGGATATGCATCAGGGCAGAAATGAAGCTTTACTGTAGGCAATGAACCATAGCAGTGATGAGCCTGAGAACTGAGATGTTACACTCATTCTGGTAACAAAGGACAGTAACAAATGGACGACTTCTGACCATTTATCTTCTATTACTATCTGTCCTGTTTCAAACAAAAGGATAGCATCTGGGTTACAAAATGGCTACTGCTAAAAGTAACAACACATTTCCTTGATGCTTAATGAGCCACACTAAATCCAGATCTCTTTTCAGCTCCTTTGACTGGCAGGCTCTCCATGACAAGCTATCTTATGTTGCATTCTCCCCTCCTGCAGAATCAGTCCTAAGCACTGGATTTCCTTGACTAAAATTTGCAATGACTAATAGGTACAAAAGCTTTTACTACATCTTAATGTAGCTTGCACAGGATGCAATAAGCAGACCCTGCTCAAGAAGAGCAACCATTCCATGAGAATTTCTTTAAACTATCTGGTGTCACACTCCAAGCTCGAAAGCACAAGTAACATATTTACTTTCAGGTATTTTGGCCTTCATTTGTATTTGTCCACTCTTCACAATCCGGAGTTCTGAGTGTTAATACTGTTACCTTGCCTGTGCAAGGATCAGAGCTGCTGCTGCCCTGCTATCCTGATTCCTCTCCCAGGGATTACCTCCAGTAATTTTAAGACCACCAACTCACTCACTGAACCATCACTGCAACAGGCTGTCCTGTGCTACAGTTATTCCTAGTGGTCATTAAATGTAGTACAGAAAACCCTCTCCCAGCACTTGCCTTCTCCAGCAGGATGCCATTGGAAGCACTCTGAGGTGCAGCTGCCTCTTGTGCAGTGCTGTGCCCGTCAGGAGCGTCTGAAGGCCGCCCACCCTCCTGGGCACCCGTCTGCGCTTGGTTCCTCTCCTTCCCCTTCTCCAGTTTGAAGATCTTGTCAAAAAAGTTGACTTGTTTTGGCTTCAGCACGGCTGCATCCTCTCCCTTAGGTGTCCCTGGCACTGTGGGGCTGCTGAGTTCAGGTGAGGCTGCTGGCGGGGCCTGGTCCGGCTCTTTATGGGTGCTGGGCTGAGGCGCAGCTGCCGCAGGGGAGGTCGCGCTGTCACTTGGTGCTTTGTTAGCGCTGTGCGCCTCCGAGCTGACATCAAGCTTTGCCAATCCAACTGATGAATCCGATGCTGGGTCTTCAGTACGCCCTGGTACAGACCATGAAAATGCAAAGACAGAGCGGAGCTTTGCAGATGGCAGAGCCCTGCTGGCAGCTCTCCCAGCAGCCTCCCCGCCTGCCGCGGCAGCGCTCCGCTCCTTTGTCTCTGGGGAAGAAGCAGCTGCATTATCCTGTGCAACACTCTCCTTCACATCCACTGCAAAAAAGTACGAAACAGTAATTATCCCTCACAGCAAAGAAGTTGTAAGGGTTGTACAATTAAGCACGGTGACCATCCTTTTTAATAAAGAAGTTTGAGATGTGGAGCCCCAGGAAGGACCACACAGTGCAGCTTGCTTAAGGCCCCTGTTGTTTTCCTGCACTGAGCACAAGCTGCAGCTTATCTGTAGGACCAGCTCATCTGATTTTCCATCCTGTTGTCCCACACTGATTTTGGTGCAAATTCTAAGCTCTGTGCAGCCCCTGTTCAGCTGCCAGTGCTGGGTTGTATCTGAGCTTTTGGACTACTCAGCCTAGCAGGCATGTTAGAAGGAACAAATCAGCCCTGATGTCTTCAGCATTCTAATCCAATGGTCTGGGTGATTTCACTTCATCTGCATATAGGATACTTTCCAATTAAACTTAAAGAAGTGTTACGCAAAAATATCGATAAAACTTGAGACAAAGTTCCACAATATTATATTACACTTTCCTCTGTTAGAGCTGGACAGGAATAAAGATCAAAAACAGAGAGGACTGATTTTGTTCCCTGGCTTGCCAAATTCCCAAAGACCTGTGTAGTCACAGCCTATTTCACTCAGTTTTCCAATCCTGTTGTTTCCATATCCATTCTCCATAGAGCCATTTCTATATAGAATCTTCCTCTACTTTTTGGAGGGAAGTTTAAACTTAATTTGAGCAGTTATAAATCACATCTGAGCCAGACATTGTATTCTTTTGTTTTTGTCTCTTTTCACTCGTGAGGAATAAGACCTTCCCCTCTTCTGCCAAAAATTCTCACAGAATTCTCCCTTGAGTACATACAGCCATTACACTTCAGATTAAAAGAAATCTTTTGTCTTAGAAACATATTTCATGATTGATATTACATTGATGCTTCATTAATATACATGAGGTAAAAATCCCAAGTACTTTATAAGCAACGAGGAAGGATCTTGTGTTGTATGAGACAGAAGCAACAAGAAGAAATACTCTCTTATATCTGCTTTGTGGATGGAAGACTGAATCAGATGTTTACGTAGTGTGAATCCCCAGAAAACAAGTCTTGTAAGGAGATGAGCCAGCCTCATGTCTTCAGCTTCTCTCCTCTGCTTTGACTGGGATAGATATCTATCTTCCCTGTCCATCACTACCACAGATTTCAAGCATAAATTTAGCTCTACTTAATTATAACTGGACAAAATAGTCAGTCTCAATCTAACTTGCTAAAATTCAATTTTAAAATTGCTGTTTTCAGAGTAAAGTTGAAATTATTTGAAGTAATTCTTATAATCTTTAGGCAACACTGCATTGTGTTGTAACAGAAATGAAACTCCAGTTGCCAATGAAGCCTGCCTAAAATGCCTGTCTCCCACAGTATATATTTTCAACGTTGTTTCATCCTAAAAATTCCTTTTCAAGATAAGGAAAACTGAACATTTTTAGATTGCGAAATCCCAACCTACTTCTTGGCTTTTCACAGGAGAATTACGCCAGCTTTCCAACAGAGATGTGCTAGTGTGCTGGCATGCCGTCATTTACACATCAAGTGAAGTTACTGAAATGCTCTCCAGCTGCAAAGGCAACAGCTGTCAAAGCACGGACTGCTGCCACAAGAGTCGCAGCCGCAGCTGAGGCCAGCATCTCACCAGCCACCAGGAGGGCATGCGATCTGCTTCCAACATTTTACATCTGTCATTTGCTTTCTTATTGTTTTGTGCATGTGCAAACACGCAGAGGGGCCCCGAGTTCCTCCACACAACATGCTCTGCCCAGGTAAATAGATGTTTGTTTATTTGTGCCCTCTATTAGAGAAAATTTCTTGCCCTGAATTGTTATTATTCAGGCAAGGAAATGACTCACACTGGCAAGACTCCTTCGCCAGTAATATTCTTCTACTATATTCCACCAAAATCAATTTCAACACACTGACATGCAAAGAGAAGGTACAAATTATTAGATATTCAACTCCCATATCTGTTGAGCCATTAAGCATCAGTTACAGTTTCCCAAACCTCCTGTAGTGCTAGATGAGACAAGGAACAGAAGATAAAACTACTAATTATAGCTGGAAACTTGGGAAGAAAGCAAAATGCAAACCCATCTCCAGCTGAAGTGGAAACAATATACACTGTAAAATAATTGAAATAAATGCCAAAGTTCTGTTTTATGTAATAGATAAAAAACAAAGCACTGTTTTTAGTATAAAAATAGAATATAAGATCATCATCAACAAAAGTAGCTCATGAACCTACCAAGCTACTTTTATCTCTAATTATAATTGCAGGAATGAAAGAGCT
>PPHD01026627.1:0-11408 GCA_002909625.1 Bambusicola thoracicus
GGAGAAGACTTCAGAAATAGCAGCACATTATTATGCCTTTTAATATCTGTTCTTTGAAATACATTTCCACAGAGCTTTTACATTATTTAGACTCTGCTTTAATTCTGGGCTCCTGGCAGTGCAGGCAGAGGGCTGGCAGCACAGCTCTGGGGAAGGAGATAGTGGGGGGAACCTGGATTTGGACATCTCACCACCTCAGAACAACTCATGAACCTGACAGCACCGGTTTCTCTTCAACTCCGTTTGGAGCTCTGAGCAGAAGGCTGCTCACAGGGGCTCCCAGAGGGATTGGGAGCAACACACACTCCCCTGCATGGGGACAAGGACAGGAGCCATGCAGCAACACACCCAAAGACTCAAAAATGAATAAAAGTGGATCCTTCTTTCAGCCAATTCCAGTACAAGTGAACAAATCTCATCTCCTCCCAGCGCTGCCCTGTTTCAGGGCTGCAGCACTGACTGTCAGGAGCAGCCAGTCCCTCCCAGCCAAATTAACAAAGGTTTACTGTTTGAACTGCATTGGTTTGGAGCAAAACCCATGAGGGAGCTCCTTTCTGAGCAGCTTGGCAGAAAAGATTGGGGATGAACAATCACAGACACAGCTCTGCCATATGTGGAAAACCACAGATAGAGCACCTGCAGCACCAGCATGCTAAGATTACTGAAAATACAGATTTGTGTAATGATATGTATCACGTTTCTCTCCTAAACAGCAATAGTGGTGGAAGGATCATTAGCAGAGCAAGTCTAGTCCAAGAAACAAAACAAACAAACAGAAGTCAGAAAATGAACAGTTTCCATTTCTTATGTTGGAATGAATGAAAACTTGCACACAAGTACCAGGTGAAGAGGGACCTCAGTTCCCATGGGGACATTGGTGACCATCTCCATGCAAACCACAGCCACATCCCTGCACGGGACCACTTCCAGCTTCCTCCCCCAGGTTTTGGAACAAGGCTGCAGCATCCCAGTGCTGGCTCCCAGCATCTGATCCACATGCTGAGCACGCTGTGTGCTGCCCTTCAATCCATTACAATACCATTGCAGGTCCATGTGTTACCTGGAGCTAAGGGCCCACCTATGTGTGTGTGTAAACAAGCCACACGTGCCCACCAATTAAGCACTTCATCAGTGCACCCTTCGAGGTGGTGCATTTCTGGCTCCTACACACTGTTACCAATCTGCCCCTGGTGCGAGGTGTCAGATCCAATGCTGTTTCTAAATCATTCCCCATCTGTTGCTCTGAGATAGCAAAAGGGTTGCCATTATTCAATTGCTAGCTGCTTTAGCTTTCACCCAGTGCAGCCGCATTAATCACTTCTGACTGTTTTAATTGCCTCGGTTGTCTATTGTTGAGTAAAAAAGGTTTCTGCTATAGCAAATGCATACTCAAAGCCTAGTGCTGAGCAAAGAGGAAGGTTGCTGGTGAGACTAAAACATCAAAGATGTACCAGCCAGAACCTCGGTTCTATTCAGCTACCCAAGGTGATGGTAACGGACCTTAAAACTAACTGAACTTCATGGCACTACTAAAGATACATGAGATATAACTATCCCTGGTTTTATTGATGAGGCAACGTGAGGACATGGTTGAGGAGTGATTTTCAGAAGGGCTGAGCACCCACAGCCGTACTGTGGTTGAGAAGAGCGGCTGCAGATGCCCCAAGGATGCTGGGCTCACACAGGAACCAGAGCCAGCCCAGCCCGCAGCACAACTTCTGCTGCATGAGTGCAGCTGGGGAAAGTCTGCTGGAAGGGCATCCCCACTCCCCAGTTCCTCAGCAGAACTCACCAAGGAAGACCAAACATCAGCCCCCAGCTCCAATCTCATATCTACAGCTCCAGCACCCCACTGCTCCCCACTCAGCAGGTGCTGGGTGCCCAACTCCCAGCTCCCTGTGAGCCCCTTATGGTCACACTTTCATCTTTAATTCAATGTGCCTGGCTAATCTGAACAATATAATTGATTTTCTATTTAGCTGGACCGATCAGTCATGAGGTGAGCACAGCTGTCTGGCTCAGCTAAGAGGCAGCGTATGCACTCCTGGGATATATATAGACTCACATCTGTTTTCAGCTCATCCCCATTGATTTCACATTGTCTGTGCAAATGAACGATTTTATTTTTGCAACATGCACCCAAGTTGGCCTTTTCAGCAGTTATTTTTTAAAAGGATGCTAATATTTAGACTATTATCCCGTGAAGAAAGAAGCAGTGTAACACTCATTAAGAATCCCCATCTCCTCCCATTCCCAATAGGAAGCCAGAAGAACAATGGAACACAAACATCTCACCATTACATTGGCAAAACTGTCTCAAGATGTTGGATTCTTATTCTTTCCCAATGTCACCCCTATGCTTTGTGCACGAGCAACGGAAAAATAAAAAAAAAAAAAAATGGAGAGGAATTAAAAGGAGAGGTAAAACTCATTGAGTGCCGTACTTTGGTATCACTGCAGCTCTGCAGCCTTCCAAACTCACAGGTGACATTGGGCTCTCAGCAAGAGCCTCATAGAATCATTAAGGTTGGACAAGATCTCTAAGATCATCCAGTCCAACTGTCTACCCCATCTATACCCACATCTCCATTGAAGGAGAAGGAATGAGTCTCAGACTGCGCATGGAAATTAAGCACAGAGTGAAAATGATTCTCTGCAGTGGGTTGAAACACTGAGAAAAATTTCATATGGCTGGGAGTTCACACCAAGTAAGAAGGAAGTTTCAGTCTGAAGAAGTCCTGAAAACAGACACTGATATTATTTAGGTTTATATTCCTTTAATACTGTTTGCTGAGCAGAATTTTGTGAAGAGAAAAGAAAAAATACATTTTCTCCTCCATCTCACTTATGACAAAAATTAAGGCAAATTCTCCATGGAAAGTCATGGAAGCAAGACTTTTCAAAGCCTCAGTCCATTAATAAGGAAAAAAACAACCTGTATAAAATAAGACAGAGAGAAAAAACTTATTTCTTGGTTATTTAAACCAATGCCCTGTAATATCCTGAGTCCAACTGTTTATTTGGGAAAGCAAACCTGCAGGATATTTATGCCGCTTCTCTTCAGCACTAACATCCTCCCTGTCTGAAGCCAGTGGTTACTTGCAGTATTTTTAGACACTCACGTGTGTCATTGATTTGGGAAGAAAACCAAAACAACAAAAAGGAAAAAAGTAGTAATCAGGGCATAAACAGGAAATCTCCAAAAAAAAAAACAAAACACGTAGGCCAAAAAAATTACTCCTCTCCTGAAGAACAGCCCAACAAAGCTCTTCCCTTCCTCATGAGAAATCCCTGGCACTGTGGTTGCAGGGCCAAGGGGCCCCCCAAAATCTCAATGCCTGTCTCTTTGAGCAGAGCCTCGGAGGCACTGCACAGGTGTGCGCCCAGGGCAGAGCAAGGATTGCACTCAAAAGAGGATTTCATCCCCAAATCCCCACCAGAGTTGCAGTTAACCGGCTATAAAGCTATACCAGTAATTTCCTGTAAGGGTGTTTTTTCCCAAACCTCTCTTCTGTAACTCATAAGGCTGTAACAGATTTCAAAGCCTGCCGTTGAAGCCCCTACACTGACCTCGAGTTTTCATCAGCATGTAGGGCTTGTTTTTTCCTTCAGTCATGAAGGCATTTCAGATCCAATCCTCAGCTGCCTTAAATCAGCACTGCCTCATTGCCTCCATCCCAGCAGCCAGCTTATGTCTGCAAACGTGCTTTGCCTGGGAAAATAGGGAATACCACACAAGAATGTGTTGCAATAAGGAGCTGCCCCAACCAGGTGCATCCCAGGGAAATAAAAGCAAAACGCTGGAAGGAATGGGCTATGTGCTGGTAAGGGGGAAAAAGAAGTAATGCTTTAGATGACCTCAGAGCTTCTTAAGGTGTCTCTGTTGGGAGAACAAACCTTGCCATGGTCCAGCACTTGGGGTCATGCAAAGCTTGAAGGAAAAAGAGAAATAAGAAACAAAAGTTGGTTTTGATACCAGTATTTCTACAAAAGCCTTTTAAAGGACCCACAAAGCTCTCAAGAAAAATGCTTGGCACAGCTCTTTGCAGCCCGTGGGTCCCCCAAGCCCGTAGTGCCCACCAGCAGGAAATGGGCATGGATGGGCTGAGAAGCAACACACGCTATCCTGCTCACTTGAACAGGGCCAACATTTTGCCTTAAATAATTTCTAATCCTGCTGTTAACCTTAACAGAAGCCAGGATCTGCCTTATTTTAAATAGCTATCAGTGCACAGGAGCAGCTGGCTGCATCCTCCACCCTCCATGCTGCAAGACAGACCCTTCAGGACCAGTTCCATTCCGCTAGCATGACCATGAGTGCTGTCCCCTCTCTCCTTAGGGCTGAGGACCTCCTTGTGTCTCTTGTCCCAACAGACAGAGGCCTACAGGAGACTTGTCTTTGAGTATAGCACACAGTGAAGCCATGCTTAGGTTGAGACAGGCTGAAACTACCCACTTCAGTGCACACCAATACTGATGCCCCTTGGATGATGTTCTCCAAGGAAATCATGTCTCTGCTGGAAGTTTGGCAAAGGGTTGGGGATAAAACACTCTGCTTGGAACCAGAACCTAAAAGATCTCTGGATTGCATGGCACCTTCCTAAAAATAGTCTCATGAACTGGAGATGGGAATGAAACTTGGCTGCTGCAGAGTGCCTGATGGCAGTGGCTCAGTCAGGGGGTGATGGATCCTGGCTGCTGGCAGCCTTACTGCTCTGCCCTACTGCACTGAGCACTGCTTTCAGGGCCAAGAGCTGATGAACTTTCCTCAAGTCTCCTTTCCCCCGCTTATTTTGCTGTTTCTCACCACAAGGGACAGCACATCTAAGACAATCTTCCATTCTCTATCACTGATCATTTGCAAGTTCCTGCAGGATGACAGGCAAAGCTTCGCACAGTCACTGGAATGATGAAACTCCCCGCAGAGTGCCAAAGGGTTTCTGAGCACCCTCCCCTCTCCCAGACGGCTCAGATGTGAGTAACCAGCAGCAGCTCTGTGATCGGGGTATGCTGAACCCCTCTGGTTGAAGGTCAGCAGCTTTCTGAAGGGACAACCCCCTTGCTGCAAAGGGATCCTCCTTAAATTAAATCAAGTTCTTACTCAATATCAAAATGCTTCTCAGGTTGTGTCATTCTGCAGGCACCACTGTTCCCATTCCTACCACTTTGCAACGTATTTCAAACAAAAACAAGGGAAGAACAGACGATCAACTTATACACAGGCCTCAGAACTCCATGGCAAGTCCTAAAACTCAGGAAAATTAATAGGAAGGAATCAGCGCAGCTCTGCCGTAAATATGAAGTCAATGAAAGACTCCATCCAACATCTGCTTTCCTCAGCAGAGAGCAGCTCACGGAGTGCTGCAGACATGCTTATTGTGCAGCACTGGGACACTGCCACCAGCTCACTGCTGTGCATGAACCTGTGGGGGGATTTGTTCCTGTGCAGCCTCCTGGGAACAGCAGGGAAAAAGGATCCTGTGCCGTCCGAGAAGTTTCCTGGCGGTACATAAGGGAGACTCAGGGAGCACATGTGGTGCAGCTCTGCATCCCTTTCCCATCACGGTCCTTGCATGTCACTCATCCGTCCTCCCGCCCCTCCCCACTCTCCATCTCGGCCCCTTCCTCCCCATCCTGCCCTGGGCTTTTTCAGCTGCTCAGTGCTTGGCAGGAGCCCCTCAGGAAACCCGGACACCAGCCCCGACCAGACATGAGGTAAGCAGGAGGCAGGAAAAAAAAAAACAAAAAAAAAAACCAACCAGCAATATCACAAGTCCATCCGAACCACCTGCAATTCCTTGTCATTTAAAAAAAATGCAAAGAGCAAGCCAATAAACCAAGAAAAGCCCCCAAACCCTCAGCTCTCTGCAATCTGTGCATGGGCCGTGCACAGCACTGCTGGTGGAGAGGAGCCAGCACCCAGTGCCAGGCAATCACACCACTATGCCTCAAAGCACAACTGCTCCTCTGATCCCAGCTCTTCCTCAGAGGCCGTTGATGAGCTCCATGTGCACTTGGCAGCCCTGTGCCAGCCTCTCCAGGAGGGCTTTTCAGTTTGAGGGGCAGAGACCTCACTGATGAGACATTTAATAGTTACATGCTGAAAGGAGCCACTGTACCAGGCACTGGCTGCCCTGCCCAGCAACTTATGAATCTGGGCTTTGTTCAGTTTAAATCATATTGCAAGCAGCCTATAAGGGTAACATCTGAAAACATGTTTTCTCTATACTCCAAAGTGACAGGCATGCTTTCCAGCTGCAGCAAAGTCAGCAGGATCAGGCTTGGTTTAGCACTTTGCTAACGCAGCTGAGAGAGCACAGACAGCAGAAGCAGGAACAGCAACTGTAAGTGCTGAGAGTAAACACACAGCCCTTATCTGCACAACTGAGTGCAAAAGATGCACAGAAGTTCTTACAGTCTCATCTGTCAGAAGAGCAAGTGCAAAGGGTTCAGCCAGCACTACCAAAGCACTCAAAAGCAAACTCACAGCTCTCTGCGTGCTTTCTGGCTGTCCACTCTCCTAGAAGCACAGACTCTAAACTCTGCATTACTTTCATGCAATGGTAGTAAAAAAAATAAGTAAACAAATAAAAATCACCATTGTCTGCCACTGCTAAGTATCAAAAATTCAAATACAGGCTCTTACCTCCAAGCCACAACCTTGCTGGTTTAAAAGGACTGGAGAAACCCGAGAAGCACACAACAAGAAGCATGCACTCAGCCTTTGTATTTTCTGTACATTCGAGCTGGGGAAGGAGGGAGACATGATCCAGGCTTCTTCCGTTGCTATAATCTCAAGGAAGTGACCTTAGCATTTGTTGCTTTGATTACAGATTCAGAAACAAAAGCCCTTCCAGTGTGAGTCAGGGGATGCAAGATGTTGAAATGTGATTGTTACAGACAGGGGTGGGGGTGAGCAGGGAAAGCACTGCAATTATTGTTTCTTCTCAATGTTTACCCCTTCATTATGAAACATAGTCCAAGTCCAAAAGCAGCAGCTGACCAAAGGCAATGAGCAGGGTGCCCACCTTGGGGCAGAGGACCTCCAATGCTTTCATCCAAAATTTGTAACAGAAATGGAGCTACAGTTTCAGAAGCAGTTTCCCAGCTCAAGTTTCAGCAGATGACGTTCCTGGGCCCAGCTAATGGGACACACGACCAAGGCAGCAAGCACCATGCACTCAGTTCTTCATTGCCCCTTGTTGCAAGAGACACCCCAGGGCACTGCATTCCACTGCATTTCCCATGTTCCCTTCCAAGGGACATGGCTGCAGCCTTGGATTGGGCTCACCAAAAAAAAGCTGGTAGACAGCTGGTGTGTGCAATATCAGCAAGAACACCAGCTTTGAGATCACAGCACAGATTCACATCCTCAGGTGGTAAAAATAACAGTGGGAGTGATGCCAAAGGAACAGTGCAGCCCTGCACTGCAACACCCAACATGGGCTGGGAGCAACGGCCCCAGAGCAGGCTAATATTCTTGTATTGTCTCATGACTCCAAGAGTTGTCTCAACAGTGCTCCATGGAAAAAAAAAAAACAACATAAAAACATGAGCTGTAAGGATAGAGGATGTCAGCTCAGGTCCAGCCTGCTGCTCCAGACCAGCAGACTGAAGGCTGGCAGCTGAGGTGGTTTTGGAAAAGTATTTCAGAGTCACAAACTCGCATTCATCTCCAAATTCAGGATCTAAAGCCTCAAATTAGCTGGAAAATACAGAGTGAGTCAATTTTCCTTAGAGACATGACGTGAAGGTTACCTGGGTGGTGCCAGGCTCTGCCCTGCTGGAATGACAGGGACAGGCGGAGCGGAAGAGCACAGCTCCTCGGGAATATACAAATACAGATGGAGGTGCACAACTCAGTCGTGCTCTGAGCCACGGATAGTTTTTCTAGAAGGGAAAAGTTGGTTTAAAGGAAACACAACATACTAGGAAGAGGTTCCAGCAGCTGGAGGCACTGGGTTTGTGATCTGACTGAGCATAGCACATTCCAATCTCTCTGTACCAGCTCCTTAGGAAGTGAGCAGATGCAACTTGCTTGCTGTTAGAGAGGAATTACCCGCTTTCACTAAGGCTTAGTGAACACACCAACCTAGATGCTCTGAGTGCACTTGCCCAACAGGACTCCAGTGGGCTTTTTCCCCATTAACACATTTAACCCTCCCAGATCTGCTGCAGCCAGCCCAGCAACTGCCAGACAACTCCATAGCTAATGCCTGGGCTACACCCAACACCCATCCCCAGAGCAGCCACCTCTCTGAAGTCTCCAAAGTGATTCCAGCTCTTGTTTTGCTGCCCACCTACAACTTGCTCTCCCAGTGCTACTCCTCCTGCCTTCCTCTCTCACAGCCAGCCACCTGCACAAGGGACCAGCACGATGTTCTCGTGTACCACCTGCCCATCAACCCATGTTCTACACCACAAAGCCACACAGCCTGAAATTCCGTGTTGCTTGCATTGACACTGATGGCTTTACACAGCTAAACAAATGCACACATTTGGGCTACTCTCAGTGTATCAATGACCCTCATGCACCTCACCTTTCCAACCCCAACACACAGAGCTGATGCATGTTTAGATGGAAGGCAGAGCATTAGCAGGGAAAAGTGTACGTGTGGGAGGGTATTTAAGCTAATATTTTCCAGTGCTGATAGCTTTATCCTCTTTGCAGCTTCTGAGAACGAACCGGTCTCCATCTGCACAGAAGATTAGAAGAATTACTAACCACTAATTATGACTCAGAGGTTTTGAGAGCAAGGCAGACTGCACGAGGATGCCCTGATTTTCTGAAAATTAGGAGACAGAGATAGCATTAAGCACACGGACAGTCCATATAAGGTTGCCAAGAAGCGCAGAGGCAATGCTAGCAGGAGTGATAGAAAGCTAAACGCTCAGAAATGAAGTGCGGAAAAAGCAGCGTGAGCCCGACATACTTTTAAGTTGCCTTTTCGTAAGCTTCTTGCTCAGCCAGTGCAAGCTGCCAGACTCTGCACAAGGCTGTAAGGGTGATTTATACCAGAACATTCGTGTGGTGATACGTCTGCAAGAGATGGGTTTTGAAAAGTGGCGCCGGCGACATTTGAAATCCAACGCATTGGGTGAGCTGCGTCACACCGAATACAAACACATACGTATGGGCCAGGGTAGGCAGTGAATAGAAGGCACTGTTTGAACCTGGCACCGGGACACCCTGGAGGAAATGAGGTGAAGTTCAGTCTGGCTATGGAGTTTGTCTGCTGAGGAAGAGGGAGGAACGGTACAAAAATCATATTTTTGTTTCAACAGGCTCCAACAGAAAACCCTGTACCATGAGCTCAAGTGGAAATATGCCTGGCAGTAATATTTGGAAAGTGCATTTTGGAAGACTGAAGATGTAGAAGCGAGCTTAACTCCCAGGCAGAGGCTCCCTGTGAGCCACAGCCGTGGGGAAATCACAGTGGGACTGCAGCGATGGGGTACAAGAGGCATCACAGCACTGGGTCAGATCATGAAGGCAGAGCAAAGCTCTTCTAGAGCAGGGATTAATCCCCATTTTGATACAGTGTTCGAAGAGGCACATTCAGCATCCTCGAATAAAGCCTGTGAGCTTCCTCAGGAAGCCCTGAGGCTGAGATGGTGCTTCTGGGCTCTGCCCAGTACAGAGCCAGGGGAGTTGCGCCCCTCACCAGCCCATAACCATTGGCTTATAATTGAGAAAAAGAAAAAAGGAGTCTCCAAGGTTGTCGTCAGCAGTTTTATAAAGAAAAGTGAAGGTGTGGCAACAGAGGAAGTGCACTCCTTGCTGTCCAAGCCACCCCCATTAGCGCCATAGGAAACAGCAGCCAGCCGCTTCCTCTCTGCTCCACCCAGGCAGGTATAGGGCGGACACGGACAAAGCTGGTTTTCTGTGCTGCATCTGCAATTTTTTTTTCCCTTCTCCCAGAGGAAGTGACCTTTCGGAGGTTAAAAAGTACGTCATCCCCAAAGCCACATGACTTCAATTTACAATTCCGCAGCCAAAACCGTTTGCCAAATTACCAGTGAAACCAAATAGCCTGAGCTCAGAGATGCCTCCATCCTCCTTCCCAGCTTCCCATCCAGCAGGCATTCACCACGTCTCCTCATATTCTGCACAGTTTGAGAATGCTTTGCTTGGTTTCCTCTCTTCCACACCCTGTAATGAGCACCCTGATGGGCATTTCTACCACTGAAAAACCCAACCAACCAACTTGTAATTTATAGAAGTGAGTTGGGCTGTTTTTGGCTTTGCCACCATTTAACAACCTCATGGATATAAAACCATTTCAGTTGGCTTCACTGCTTTGTTCATTAGATGCAAGACAGGCAGCCTGAAAACTTGCAAGGGGAGAACCCAGCCGAGTGCTTCCTTCTGCAGGAGGCACCTGGACACTATGGCACCGAATATATCTGCTGTACACAACAAGGGGCTTGGGAAAGAGTCCCCCCATGCCACACTACCAGGTCAGAGCCGCACGTGAGCTCTGCACAACAAAATACAGCTCCCAGTTGCATCTCTTTCCCTCTTCTCATAGGATATAGGTACTGTTGCGTGGAGACCTCTGTGCTGGAATCTCACCTCAGACTTTCTCCTAACAGTATTACTCACACTGACTTGCTGCAGTCACAAAGGAGATCTTTGTGTCAGCTCTTCCACCACCTCTCTGCGAGTCTGCTTTCTCCATGCTTTCAGATACCCTATGCTGTGGACAACTTTCCCTGGCATGCAACCCAAGCATTCAGAGAGGCCAAGTTCCCTCTTGCAATGGTCCAGAGGTTATTTCAGAGAGAAAAAGGGCAGCTCCTCAACACCATGGCTCCAGGGCAATAGCCAAACAGGACAGCCCACCTCTTGGCCGGTCTCTGTGCATGATACAGGAGATGGTGTGCACCAACTTGGGGGATGTGCCCAAACTTTGTGCTCCCCACACTGCTTTCAAAGGGAAAGTGACGGACAGAAGCTGCCCTGTCCTTGGGTTTTGGACTTTGAGTCACTAAGGCAGGTAAGGGCTTTATGTCAGCAGAGAGGATTGAAGCAGGGACAGAAGGCTTTCCCACGTGATAGCCCTGGCACCTAGCGGCTCCAAAAGATGAAGGTGAGCTGGTGTGGGAATGAGAAGGAGGTACTGTTTTTGGCACATCTTGGGTCTCCCATCATGTTAGCAAGCATTTTATCAAAAGACAACTTAATATTAAAGGAAAACTTGTCAGCCCAGGGAGAAGAAACTCTGCTGGCTTTCCGTACGCCACAGTAATTCAGTGATGATTAAAACAGGGAAGAGATCTGTTCAGTGTCACCTCACCTGAAAACAACCCCTGGCCCCCAAAGCAGTGTGAACCCCCAGCATAGATGAAAGGAAGCTGCAGCCCTCAGGGCTGCACAGCAGCATGAGGACCTGTCACGTTACCCC
>PPHD01026629.1:0-11407 GCA_002909625.1 Bambusicola thoracicus
TTTTGTTGTTTTTTTTTTTTTTTTTTAAGTCCTGAATGATTTAGAAATCTTCTTCTTTATTATCATTTTGGACTGAGAATTTCTCTTAATTCCTCTCTATTTGTTTCAACAGATTTCTTCCTGTTTACATAAATTAAGGATCGGGTCCCTGGTTTCCAGTCCAGCCAAGGAGGACTCAAGCACAATGAGAGATTGTCCTCTCAGGATTTCCAGCTGAGTAGAGTCCAAAGTGCCAGAAATCCTGTGGGAAGGACTGTTTAGAGGGAAATTCCACCCCACGCTTTCCATACATAGCATAGAAGTAATGTCACCCTGGATAACCAACCTCCTGAAATCTTCCTGCTTCACTCAGCCGTTTTGGAAACGCATGTGTGTATATAATCTTTTTCTTTTTTTAAAGTGCCTCACTTAAAATGAAGCTCTGACACCATCATTTTATTTCTCATCCCCTCTGAAAGTGTGGAAGGACAGCATTTACCTGGAGGGTGCTGTGAGAAAAGTGCTGCTGAGCCCCATTGTAGTTGTGCCATGTGGTGTAGGTAGGGCCAAGTGAGATATTAGGGGCTTACAGGGCACCCTCTGAAGCCACAGCTCTGACACAGTAACTGATGCAGAGGAGCAGGAATCTGGAGGCTTCATTTCTGGGTACGTCCTCACTGCAAACTCTGAGCAATCAGCGGTAATTCTGATCTGACGAATCCCTCCTCTCCTATCAGGAAGAAAGGCAACGTATGCCGGTACTTTAATTTCATTTCAATTTGCTTTAGCAGAGATTTATAATTATTATAAGGAACAATTTTATAATGTAATTCTGTGTTGTCAGAGTAGGTTAGCTTTATGACCTGCTTTAAAAAATAAATGCAGCTTTAATTAAAACAAAACCAAGGGGAGAAGTACGGTCTTGTACCAACATGTTGCTGTCAGCACCCTGCTAACTGTCTGCGTTGAACTGTAAGCCTCCACTCAGAGATCCCAGTGCCAAAAACAGAGCTCGTGGCACACTTAAAGGTACCGGTGGCTTCTTTTTAATTTGTATCTCAACTTTGTGTTGCTGGATGTTTTCTAATAACAATTATGATGTCTGTCAGAAATCAGACAGTAATGAATAGCAGCCCTTAGTAGGCTGTCAGGTTGTACAGAAGCGTAGCTGTGTGCACTAATAAACTCACTCCCTTTTTGCTTAACAGCAGTGCATTTCCATTACCTGAAATGGAGTCACTTTTGGTTTAGCCTGGTACGAGATCAGAATCAGACTCATTAAATTTAGCCTTCAAGCTGCCGTCTTTCATGAGGTAAGATGATTTTGCTTCTACATAATGGATGTCACAGAGCTCATCTTCAGTACATGCTCACACGACTCGTAATTTTCTGTATTTGCATTACCTGACATGTGAGACAATATTAATGCTATATCACACTGAAGTCTCTTTGACATCAGCAAACAGAACCACCAGGCAAACCAGAGGCTTTCTAGTATGCATGCGCCACGCATAGCCCCATTTTTGCCTTACTGTCTCCTTCACAAGGTCAGTCAGTGATATTAAGCTGACATCTTAAACCATTTCAGTATCGCTTTGTCAGAATTCTTCATGTCTTAGTGTCCATCATACATCAGTATCTGAGGAGCTGTTGCACAGCTGGCACTACGTAGCTTGGTTTGGCCAAAGCACAATATTTTGGGGAGTAAAATCTGGCTCCCTGGAAGTGAATGGAGATTTTGGTTTCGATACTGTCAGTTTCAATACTAATAATCCTATTGTTTTCCTTCTCATTAACTTGGGAGCAGAAGAGCTATCTAGTCCTCCAACTACATTTTGAGGTAAGCGCTCATTTTTGATGAATTTTACTCTGACTTGTTAAAATGCTTCAGAAAGTTCATCCTTTCCTATTAGATGGTGAATGAAAATGAATGATACAATTAATTCTGGGTTCCTAGTAAATGGCATGTTCTCAGCAGGCAACATTTTCTCGGTGAAGAGCAAGATGCAGAAACAAAACAGTGCGGGGCAGATTGCATCCTTTCTCTCCAACCCTTCTCTGTGATATGTTCACCTGGACGCTGAGATCCGTATAGGAGTCCATTATCATTGAGTTTCCCAGTGGGGGAACACAAGAAAGGAGTCTGCAGTAGCTGTCAATATTGAAGAATCAAAGCCATGTATGGTAATGGAAAGACAAACATTTGAGGGATGATTTATAGAAAATGAATTCTCTTCTCTGGTATGTAATTTTCTTAAATTCTTCTATAGAATACATAGTGAAATAGGTAAAAACAGTAAAAATAAAGAGCTAACAGTTTAGGATTTAATTCCCAAGTAGCTATCTTAAGAATAAAACTCTATTTCTCAGAAAAGATATATTTTCAAATAAGCTTGTCTAGTCTGGCATTAAGACAAGCAGCATATTATAATACCTCCTTTAAAATCAATATACTAAAACTGAACTTTTTTCTTCTAAGATGGATGCCAATAGAATTTTCTTGGCCTTGGTGTGAGGTGGCCAGCACTCACTTCTGTGCCAGATCAGAGCTTGATATGAAACAACTCATGTCCTAAATGTTCTGCTCCATTAGAGACGTGATAGATCACTCCTTCTAAATACCTTAGCATAATTCTAGCCCGGGCAAGGCGTCCCCTGGCAGAATATCCTAAGAATCTTTTCAGAAAATACATAGTAGTTAATAAAATCTATTTCTCCCTGTTATTAGTGCATACCTGGTCACAGGGCCGGATTTAGAATAGTTTTCCTTTTTCTAAAGGCCAGATTTGGGAGAGAGCTCGGAGTAAAGTGTCTAACTCTCACGTTCCTCATGGCTTTGGACACCTCTTGGAAAGCAGCCATCTTTCTGTCCTGTATTATCCTGTTGAGCACTGATTCACATCTATATTTCAGGCACTATCATGCAGTAAATAGTAATGATTATTAGCAAATGTACATATCACCTGAGGCACTGAAACTAGTCAGGAGAGATACAAAAGTGAATTCAAATAAATTCTGAAACATCTCTCAGCTACTTTTTTGAATGCTACATGACTACAATAGCTTGTAATGATGAAATCAGCACCCGTTTGGGATGGTTTTAAACTCCAGTTAGGAAGAAATCTTTCTATATGTGCTCTCACAGAGCACGTGCTGTATCTGACCCAGGAGTTTGCCTGGTCTTCCTCTCTCTCATTAGTTTATTAAAACATCAAAATTATAATATTTTTTAAAAATGACATTCTGTGATGGGAACTCATTGTCTGGAATTAAGGTTGGCTCTGGAAGACTTGACAAATGTCTAAGCCATAAGATACTAACCTTGATCTTGTACATGCTTGGTAATGTCAGCATGGGCCAGAGGGAGCGTATGGTATGGATGTGTTGTGGATGGCCGTGGATGAAGAGAAGTGTCCTGAAGCTGATGTTTGAGTAAGAGCAGGGATGCAGTTCCCCATTTAATATTATACTCCCCTTTCTCACTTATTACATATAAATATGTTTTCCTTTCATGCTCTTGTATGTTTTAGTGTAAGTGTACTTAAGACCTCTGAGTAGCTATGGATGGGCATTAATTTAGCTGTGTACTGTTTAGATGGATAGCTGTTTTCTTGCTTGGCTCCTCTAGCAAAGGACCTCAGTGGCATTTCAGTGAGTTATCTTGGTCTCATCTGCTTCCCTGCAAACTCTCCTCAGATGGTCAATGTTGGAGCTTCCAGTGATGCTTTTCGTTTTGGGCCACAGAGTAGTTCTACTGGCACTGAGATCTGAGGGTAAAGAACAAAATAAGCTTGGTTATGTTCTAGTCCTTATTGAAAAATGTGACATGTATATATGAAAAAAATATCTTTAGACCCAGTTCTAGCAGTAGTGCAAAGAAACCTTTTGAAGCTCTGTCTCCATGTTGATTTAAGCTGGATTTGATTTTCTGTAAACATACTCAAAAGCGGTGGTACTGTTTCTAAGGGTGTGGTGATCTTCCTCTCACTGCCATGGTGAGCTTGGTAATGAACAGGATTGGGAACGGCACTGGGAGGAGGAGGAGTAAAAAGCTTCTTGGTGTCTTGTAAATATTCCTTCACTTTTAATTTTTTGGATTTTTCTTAAGAGATAGTAGTTGAAATGCCTACATTTCCAAATCTCAGTCAGATGAACTCCTCCCAGTTAAACAAAGTCACTGTAACAATCTCTTTGCATTTACAGAGCTATGAGGAAGAAAAAGAAGTATTTATATTTTCCACATTTAAATTTAAGTGAGAGCAATGTCTTCTGATTATTTCATTGGATAAATTTAACACGAAGTATTGAAGAAATTCCTTTACAGAGCTCAGTGCCTCTGCATATAATGAAATACAAAGGAAAGCAGCAGCCAACACAAGAAGACTTTGTACTGCGTGAAAGACTTTTCCTATATTAGCAAAGCAGACTGCTAATATGAGATGATGGGACATTACTAATGCAGCAGAGTGTAGCTAATGCAAACAAAATACATTGAAATGCCTAGTTGAACTGAACGGAGAATTTGTTTGTCTCAAGTCCAGATTCTGCAAATCAAAATAAATCCCCCAGAAATAGGGATAATTCAGTAAAAAGCTCGAGTCCATCAGCTGCACCAAGAAGTGTATGGGCACTGCAGGTACAGACAGACCCAAGGACCTAATTCCCATGCTGACTTCTGAAGGGAATTATGTGCTCAGCTGTCCTTGGCACTTTGGATAATCTCATCTTGCATAAATAAGAAATGACAATAATTTGCATTGACAAAATTACTAAGTCTATGTGATTAGCAGTTAAGGCCATAAAACTGCTTTTCAAGCCTTTGAGAGCATGGCTGACATTGAATTCAGGGCTGCGTGTTCACAGCAAGTTCACCCCCTGCAAACAGCTGGCTGTAATGTTCCCTTTAAAGTGCAGCGGTGATTTTTTTGCCTCCTTCCCCCTCCTCCTTCTCCCAGCCCTTAATGACGATATTGTCTGCTGTAAATGGATAGGTTTGTGCAAATTAGAGAATCCTATCCCTAGTTTCAGCTGAGAGTAATATCTCCCACAGCAAAGGGTCTGCGTAGACTTTGATGCATTTCACTCGAAAGCCCATCTAATAAATTGAATACTTGTGTACTCTCCCGCAACCTCGAGGGCTGTGTGCTTCAGTGGGAGCTGCTTTGCAGCCAGTAGCAACTAGTCGCAATTTGTTATTAAAACTGCAGCTCCCCACTGCTTGCTGCTGCTGACTACCGTGAGGTTGGAGTCTGCTCAAGAAATGCAGAGAAAGCAGAAACTGAGAATATTCCCAAGCTCACCTTTTAATGAAGGCATATGGCATTCAGGATATTGTTATTCATGTAGTAATTGGCAGCGGCCTACACGTATTTATGGTACCGCTCATCATGCTTGGAAAATTTTGGAATTGCTCCATTTTTATGGGCCATAAAGGCAAACTTAAAGTATATAGAGAATACAAAGAAGCATGAATAAGTCCTTATAATTATACCCCGATATTTATGTACGCACACACAGCCATCAGGCAAGGAGACATTTTTTTCATAGCTATTACTGAACTAGAGAGCGAACTACATCTACGCTGTGCTAAGTCCAAATTAGTGGCTGTGATTTTTAACTGTCAAGGGAAAAATCAAATGTATGGTCCTGAGAGCTTTCCTGGGTATTCTTGGCTGCACGTGAACTGGAAAGAAATACGATTGAACCAGAGTATTACCAATCAGCTGCTGAGCTTGATTCAAACATTTGAATTGAAGCTGGGACTCCACAAAAAGAACCAGCTCAGGGAGATGGGACATCTTTTTATAGGCATTTTTCTATGGAGAACTTAGAAAGTCCTTTTTTTTCCCTTTTTCTCCTTTTTCATTGGATGAAGAACCTGCAGTTTTCTCTGCCTACCGATCCTTCCAGGGAGATGTGGGTGTGTGGTTTATGTTCTCACTGAGTAAAATTTCTGTTTTAATCTGCAACTGTAGAATTAAACTTCTGCTCCTGTCGCTGTCGAGTTACCCATATTGATATTCTAATTCAATGTTTTATATTAATAAACCCTTTTTTTTTTAGTAGGCTGATTTAAGCTGGAAACAAGAGCATTTATGCCACAGTAAGGATTTCACATGGAAAGATAAGAAACAATTGTGGTTTAAGTCCACATATTTCAATTTCTGCTACCCAGAGGTTTCATTGGTTTGAGTCTTGCTGAAAATAAAGGACAGTGCTGAGAGGAGGATACACAAATAAATGTTGTGTGCCAATATTGGAGCTTGTGTCTGTGAGGACTGACGAGATAGATAATCACACAGAATCACAGAATCTAGAATTGAAATAAGAAAGTACATTTCTTTGTGATCCACATTCACCAAAACTCACCTAATTTTTCATGCAGATGTTTTGGATGCTTCTCAGTGGTACCGGGGGTGCTCAGCTGGGCTCACAGTGGTTCCCACATTCTGTATATAGGAGCTGAAGACCTAAATACTAGTTTTGATGATGATCTGCAGATGCTGACCTTGTAATTCTCACATTCGGTGATTAAAAATGAGTGTCTGAGACTCATCTCCCTGTTTCCCCCAACCAGAAATTGCATTATCCTGTTCTGTCTTAATACTCAAAATATAATGCTTGCAAAGACCATCCCAGTGAGGCAGGATTTTGTACTTCTCTATTAGAACCTTTCTCGTTCTACTTTGACAGCTGGTGTTGCAGGTAGGATTCTTTGGCTCACGGCATCTGGGCTGAGAAATGTTTTCTCTCCTTGGGCTCTCAGGCGCTTCAGAATAATCCTTCAGAAACCATTTATCAGACCGAACACTGAAATGTTTGGTAAAATTTACAGCGAACCACCCTCCTTCTCTACCCACACAGTTGCCCCAGCCACACAGCAGAGCAGTTGTTAGCAAATTGGTTAATTGCCAGCGCTTTGCTGATGTTTGCTATTCTGAGCCAGGGCTAGTCAACTCCATTCCTACTGATATGGAAATGACCTTAAACCCTTCTTTGGAATTAAAATGGGATTTATTCTGAGGTTTACAAATTTCTCAGGCAATTATTTTTTCTTTGGTAACTGACTCTCAGCATTTGTGCTGCTGCTTTCTGCTGGCAGAAGGAGGAAAAGGAGAGCTGTATCGGTAAGGTACTGCCTGGCAGAGTAGATGTGCTTCAGCCCCTGGCTCTGTCACAAATCCCAGTCGTGGTACGAGGTGAGGTCTGTCATCTCTCCATGACAACGGAGCGATGGTACCTCACTTCTTGATTTTTAAGAGGTGTTCATTTAGTTTGGAGGGTCTTCATGAGAAGGATTGCTTCTGTAGGATTGGATAGAACCTAAACTTACTAGCATCAGGAAAGTTTAGGAGGACACAATGATATTCAGAAAGGTAGGTAGTGGATGTGACGGAGAGATATCAAGCGAAAGGGTGCTTTTGCAACACTTCTGTCCCTAGAATGAAACCAGAAACTTCAAAAATCTTGTGAAACCACTTGTTCTCCAGAGCTTACTACTTGAACTTTTTGGACCAGTGGTATTTCAATTGTTGGATAAAGCTGGAGAAATATCAAAACTTTTGGGTGCTGACTGGAGACCTCCAAACTGTCTGAGGTTTCTCTACCACTGACATAACCATGGTCTGTGGCTTTCAACAATAACATTTGTGCTGATTTTAGCAATTCAAATCCAGATGCAGCAACCGTGCCTGGCAAGACAGATGAGCCGCAGACCGCTTCTATCTATCTGAATGTGGAATCTCTTTTGGTAACCAGTTTTCTGCCAGCACACACACCAAATCCTCATGCAGCTTCCCTGGTGTGCTGGAGCACAGTCAGTACCATGAATATCTGTGTGGATATAAACAAGCTTTTCTTTCAAGTACCTTACTTGCATATCTCACTGATGTGAATGATTGCAACATGCAGCTGAGAGTGCTTTTGCAGGTTTTATGGCATTCGTTTTCTACAAGGAAGGAACGTCTCACTTGAAAATGGAAAGTGCAATAGGGAAAAGGATCATCTTCCAAAACTGTATGTAGGAAAGCATTTTGTAGAGTGATGGAAAACGTGATGTTTTAGAGGTGTGCAAGTATCTAGGCTCACCCTGGGGAGCCTTGGGCTCCTCCAAGGTGAGGTGCTCCCTGCATCTGCAAGGACTGTGTGCTGACCAATGTCAGCCTCTACTGCCTATCAAAGGCCTCATTCTCCCACGGTCCGAGGGTCAGCAATTGGCAGCAGGGCTGTTTGGAAGGGCAGAAGGCAAATCTCATCAGCATATCAGTGAGTGCCTGCAGTCTTGGGATGTGAGAGGATATTGAGGGCTGCCAGGGAAAGTATAATAATAATAGACTTAACTGAAGCTTTGATTCAACTTTATGAACAGGAGAGAGGCAATTCGTGTTGCTTACCCAGAAGCAGTGTTTGCACCAGGGACTTGAAGGGAAATATTCAATTAGAAGTATCACTTCACAAGGGAAAATTCTACCTGGAGTGAGAAATGAAATGTGAAAATTCAGTGGGAGCTGATTTTCTTCGGGGATCCTCAATGGAGAGTTTGTTTTGGTAGCCAAGCTCCTAATGGAAAGATAACTTCATCCTTAAATCTCAAGTGATTTCTGCCAATTCATAACAATTTACACCTACAGGGCATCAGCAAATTAAGTCCAACTACATCACTGTCATGCAGCAAAGTATTGAGTACACTGAAGCATGGAAAGGCTGGCTTACAGAATGACATATGTTAAGGAAAAGAAATAAAATTCAAGAGTCCCAACTCCCAGTTGCCTCCTGTAATTACTGTATCTTGTTTTTTAATCCTCTTCCACTGCTGGAAATAAATGAATTATTTAGGTACTGCCTGACCATTTTTCTCTCTCCTTTTTAGCATTTTATGCCTCAGCTTTAATTCATTCTCAGTATTTTTTCCATTTTAGTTTCTAGCAATAACATTATTAAATTTCATGTCTGCTTCCGTTTTTATTTCCATCTTTCACCAAAAAGATATAAAGTGAAATGAATCCAAATGAGAGAGCTTTTCTCTTCAAACCGCTCTCAGTATCATCGTTTCCTTAATTAAGTAATTGAAGCTCTCCCAACACACACAACGTCATTCAATCTACTGCGGTCTCTTGTATTTGCTGGCACTTAAGATTTGTTCCTATAGAGGACTACTTTTTCCAGCCCATCAGTCTCTTCTGCATCTTTCCTCTAACATGCATCCTTCTTCTAATAACCTCTAAGGCCTGGTCCTCCTGGTACCCCATGGCGTACGTGCAACACAGCTTTAAAACAAGGAAACAACATGAATACAAGAATACTTCAGTATTTTTTGTAGGGCTGTCTGTCCTAAGGCTTACGTGGGACCAAACTTGATAGATATGACTTCCTACCTTGCATTTCTGGCTGAGAAGTGTATTGCTTGCCTTATTTTCATGTTTGTGCCCTTAGTTTCTTTCTTTGAAGTGAGGGATTTTACATTATTAACCACCAGTTTCCTCCCCTGACATCTTAGACTGTTAAACTTCTCCTGTCACCTCTGCTGAGTACTAGCTGTCCTCACTGGAATCTGGAATGATGTATTTCTGTGCCCAGAAGAGTTTCCAGACCAGAAATACACTTTCAAAGGATAAACAACTAGTAGCTAATGCAAAAGTTTAGCAAATTCCACTCCTCATGACAAAATCTAATTGTAGGCCCCACTACATTAGATAGGTCCTCAACACATCCAGTATGATGTAGCAATGGCTGTAGCTGTCTGGAGGTCCAGGACGTTTTTTCTGTTGAAGTTTTCTCAATGGAAGATTGTTTCACTGTATTTTTTTAGGAAAAGGATTCTTTCATTCTAAATTGGGGACAGAGAGGATTGAAGAGCAGGTGATGCTCTACGCTCCTTCTCCTCGTCTGGGGCCATGGAATCAATTCCCCCTCTCCTTCCATTTATATCCTTGTGGTGCTAAATCTGGTGAGGGATGAAGGAGTTAATTTCAGCAATGGACATTTTCCCTGTGAATTTTGAAAGATTAAAAAGAGGAGATCCTATTGCAACTGCGTTTCAGGTTTGGCCAGAGGTGTAAAGAAGCCCAGGAGACAGCAGTGAATGGGACCATACTGTGGATATGACAACAGTGGAGCTAAGAAATGGCTGTTGCTGATTTGGGGCTTTGGCCACACACAGAATTAGAAGTAATTGCACAGATGTGAGAGAAGGAAATAAAAGGAATGAACTGAAATTTGAGCTTTGTAAAGAAATAGCTAGTAGGAGTTGTATCTGTACTGAAGAACCACAGAAGCACTAAAAAGGCTTTGAGGCTTCTCACTGAAGTCTTCACTGTCCTGAACAGAGCTGATTCCAGCTATATGTCTAAATTATTCCCATCCCACAATTTCCATCAAATTATAGTTGTGACAACGTGATGGTAAGGAGATGATCCAGATCCACCTGAAAGAACTTATTCCAAACAGAATTAGTTAGTGTGTGTGTGGGGGGGTGATATTAGCAGGAATTCATTCCGGTCTTCCCTTGCCAATGGTTTCTCAGCGTGGACCTGTGTGACGTCTTTTGCAGGCTGAGCATCTGTAAACCCAACCTGTGACAGTTCGGCTCATTGTGCATCTGGTGAATGAGCGACCTCCCGCCTTACAGCCACTAAAGCAGAGGAATTTCACCATCGATCTGGAGAAGCACTTGAGAGAATGGGAGTAACAGGGCAATAAAGACTGCAATATATCATCAGACTCAGCTGCTGGCCCATATAGATCAGAGCTGCATTAAGATCATTACAGCCTGCCTGAAGTGATATAAAGAGTAAGCCAGCTCTGAGAAGGGGAAGAGCTGCTGATAAAGAAACAAAACCAAACTAAAGAGGAAAGAGAAAAATCAACCCCACAATTTGTTTTTTTCCAGCCCAGACAAATGCCTTGAATTTCCACTCTGCTGGCCGCTGTTGGTGGAACACATGCACCAGTTAAAGCAAATTGTTAGGGCCCCACTCCCCTAAGAAACATCCATTTCCTCAAACGAAATGAGTTACACAAAAAGAAAGGAGGAAACAGCCAGAAAATAGGGAAGAAATAAAAATGAGGAATCTATTTCCTCCATGAGTCCACACATCAGCAAGATGCTTCAGCTGGCCTCTCACTTGAAGCTCAGGGGCAGTGCTGCTGTCCTCACCAGGCTGGGAGCTGAGGTTGTGCTTTCCAGTCCCATTAGCTCTGCACAGCCCGCTGACAAACGTCCCATGCTGGCCTGGCCCCACAGCTCTGCCTTGCCATGTGGGCTTTGCCAGGAGCCTGCCCAGCTGCACCTGGAGCACACAGCTGGATCTGGCGATGGGCCCAGGTGCTCTGCCAGAGAAAGCCATGCTCTGAGCTGAAAAATGCAAGTGCAGGAGTAAATCCCACCGGGCTACATCTGCCTATGCTTACTGCAGTGGAAGTGGAATCA
>PPHD01026630.1:0-11407 GCA_002909625.1 Bambusicola thoracicus
CAGAGTGGCTGGAAGACTGTGTAGAGGAAATGGACCTGGGGGTATTGATTGATGCTCGACTGAACATGAGCCAGCAGTGTGCCCAGGTGGCCAAGAAAGCCAATGGCATCCTGGCATGCATCAGAAACAGTGCTGCCAGAAGGAATAGGGAAATATTTTTTCCCCCTGCACTCAGCACTGGAGAGGCCACACCTTCAGTACTGTGTCCAGTTTTGGGCCCCTCACTGCTAGAAAGGCATCGAGGCCCTGGAACACAGAATCATAGAATTACTCAAGTTAGAAGGGACCTCAAAGATCATCAAGTCCAACTGCAGCCTAACCATAGTACCCTAACTCTAACAACCCTCTGCTAAATCATGTCTCTGAGCACCACGTCCATGTTCAAAGAAGGACAACAAAGCTGGTGAGGGGTCTGGAGCGCAGGCCTTATGAGGAGTGGCTGAAGGAGCTGGGATTGTTCAGTCTGGAGAAGGGGAGGCTCAGGGGAGACCTTATTGCTCTAACTACCTGAAGGGAGGTTGTAGTGAGCTGGAGGTCAGCCTCTTCTCTCGTGTAACTAGTGATAGGATTAGAGGGAATGGCTTCAAGCTGCACCAGGGGAGGTTCAGGCTGGCCATTAGGAAATACTACTTCTCTGAAAGAGTGGTCAGGCACTGGAATGGGCTGCCCAGGGAGGTGGTGGAGTCACTGTTCCTGGAGGTGTTCAAGGAACGTTTGGGTGTTGTGTTGAGGGACATGGTTTAGTGAGAACTATTAGTGATGGGTGGATCCTGGATCCTGGGTGATCCTGTGGGTCTGTTCCAAACTTGGTGATTCTATGATTTACACTGAAAGCAATGCAAAAGTATCATAGCCTAAAGACCAAGTCAGTGTCTTCTTGTGACAGCAACAAAGCACTAATTTAACAGTCAGAAAATAAATTTTATATTAGTCTTTATAATTAGGAACTTAAGACAATCATAAAAACTGAATTTGCTGTGCAAAATTTACATGAAGAACCATTATCATAGACTTATAGAATGGTTTGGGTTGGAAGGGACCTTTAAGATCATCTAGTTACAACAGGCAGGGATACCTCCAATCAGACCAGGCTGGTCAAAGCCCCATCCAGTCTGGCCTGGAATGCATCCACAGAGGGGGCATCCACAACTGGGCAACCTGTTCCAATGTCTCACCACTGTCACAGTAAATAATTTCATCCTAACATCTAGTTCAAATCTACTCTCTTCCAGTTTAAAACCATTTTCCCTCATTCTGTCACTACCTGTCCTTTTAAAAAGTGCCTTCCCAGATTTCCTGTAGGTCCCTTTCAAATACTGAAAGGCTGCTATAAGGTCCCCTGGAGCCATCTCTTCTCCAGGCTGAAGAGCACCAGCTCTCTCAGCCTGTCCTTGCAGGGGAGGTACTCCAGCCTCTTCTTGGCTCACCTCTGGACCTGCTCCAACAATTCCATGTTCTTCCTGCTTTGGGGGCTCCAAAACTGGGCACACTACTCCAGGTGAAGTCTCATGAGGGCAGAGTAAAGGGGCAGAACCACCTCCCTCAAGCTGCTCGTTACGTTTCTTTTGATGGTTGGCCTTCTGGGCTGCGAACACACATTACTGGCTCATGTTGAATCTTTCATCATCTACACCCCTAAATCCTTCTCCTCAGGGCTGCTCTCAAGCCATTCTCCACCCATCCTGTGTCTGTGCTTGAGTTTGCACCTTGCACTTGACCTTCACGAGTCTGGTATGGGCTCAACCCTCAAGCCTGTCCACGTCCCTCTGGTTAGCATCCCTTCCCTATAGTGTGTCAAGTGCACCACTCAGCTTGGTGTTGTCAGCAAAATTACTGAGGGTGCACTTGGTTCCACTGTCTTTGTTGCCTGCAAAGATGTTGAATAGCGCCAATAAGATTCCAAATAGCACTCTAGAATTATCCCTCTTAAGAGAAATTAAAAAGCTATACAATTTACTCCTCCAATTACAGAATTAATATTATGGATGGGATTTCACAGAGGTTCTCTGCTCTTTTGTCTGCACAGAACAAAAAAATAATATGTTTACTTAGTTTTCTATTTTTCATAGCATGAAAAGAACTTGCAGGCCAATACACCCCTGAAACTTCACTGAAGTAAATGCACCTACTCATTTCCATCTTTCTACAGATAACTTTCAATACTTTTCATAGGTGGGAAATTAATGAACATATGGTGTTTGTTATCCAGTCTTTTGTTTCTTTTGTTTGTTTGTTTGTTGGTTGGTTTTTAAGTGGAAAACTTGCATTTGGTAAACAGTGCAATAAATTCAGACTTTGCCTCCCAAAAACTCGGTGCCACTTAAAAGTACATTTTACGCATTAACCTCATGTAGAGGATAGATGAAGCTCTCATAGATGTAGTTGTCCCTTTAATTAATGTGTTGTATATCAGAGAAAATAATAGTAAAAGTAATAATAATAAATAATAATAACGCAGTGCAAAGTCACTGATGAAAAGAAGCCAAGTGAGCACCTAAAGTGAAGGTAATTGACCCAAATGGAGAGATGAGATTGATCATGTGGTGACAAAGTCTTTGAATACTGTTGCGGAACTCAATATTACCTCTAGAAATATCTGATGAAATACACAACAATTAAACATTTGTATAGAATTTCAAGAGACTAACTACTAAAGTTTTCTTGTAGCACTTGCTTTACGTTGCTAATGTAATTGTCACTTCAGCAACAGATCTGTAAGCATCTATGGAAAGTATACACTTTAATAATACCAATAAAGCTACACATGCAAGCAAAGCAAAATCATGTGTTCATTCACTACTTTCCATGTGCAGACAGCTATTGATCACATCCTGTTTGGGAAGGACAGTTATACAGGAGGACAGATGCTGTAATGCTGAGCGTTTTCTCTTTCCCACAGTTTTTACTGCAAAGTGCAATCATAGAATCATAGAATTGCTTAGGTGGAAGGAACCTTAAAAATTGTTTATTTCCAGCTCTCCTGCCATGGGCAGGGTTGCCAGCCACTGGATCAGACCACCCAGGGCCCCAGCCAACCTAACCTTAAACAACTCCAGCGGATGAGGCATCCACAGCTTCTCTGGGCAGCCTGTAGTAGTGCCTCAGCACTCTCTGAGAAAAGTACTTTTTTCCTAACATCTAACCTAAATTTCTCCTCTTTAACTTTAAAGCCATTTGCCCCTGTCCTATCACTATTGGATCATAGCCACTCCTCCGCTTGCCTATAAGCTCCCTTCAAGTACTGCATGAGTATCTAATCTTTTTGGCTTGCTTGGGCCACATTGTGTGAAGAGGAATTGGCTAGGGATGTATCTACAAAGGTTGCTCTGAAAGTCATGCCTCCTAATAATTTCCATGAAACTACAACACAATAACACCATTCACTTGAACAAATTCTCAGCTACAAAAGCTATTTTTCAATGAAGTAATCACCATTATGCATTTTCACCAGCAATGAACGAGTGCATGACACTGTGCTTGCAAGAATCTTCATCAGCAGAGGTGATCTGCTGTCACTGTTGCTGATATTGAAATGCACCATGCACCACCTCACTGTGCTCATATTGACTGTTTGATGTCCGAAGCCCAGAGCATGGGTAACCTAGATCCAGCCTTCCTCTCTCTCCCCATCTCAGCAGTGCTTCCAGCCATGCTTCCAGGAGCACATATGTACTCAGAGCCTGTTTGGTTCGCATCCATCTCCTTTTCCAGCATGCCAGAGTTTGAACCAGAGAAGGCTCCATTCCTCAGCTTACCTTTTTTTCCAATCTGTTGCTTTGAGTTAATTCCTCTTTCTTTGATATCTTGTTCTATAGTGCCTGCATCTCAAATAAAGGCTGTCATCGTCTTTGGTTGAATGAGCAATGTGAGCAACAAAAATACAAAACAAGTGAGATATGTGATGTTATTTTTGTGAAACTAACATATCAGGCTGGTTCAATGGCAATGATTGCAATTTGTAATGCATTATCCAGGAGTTTGTCAGAGATTCTTGGAGAATTTTCTTCTTCCTATGCTTCATCCTTAAAAACAGTTGTTCACAAACGTACGTACTGCCAAAAAGCAGTGACATGAATAAAGCATGACTGTGAAGTGATGGATATTTCTCTCTGGTAAGAGAGGACTTATAAAAGGCTGGTAAAGAGACATGAGCAAATTTTGGATTGCAGCTCTATATATTTCATTAGAAAATTCACACATAAAGTATTTATGTTGATTGAAAATGGAGCTGCAAATGAACCACAAAAAAAAAAAAAAAAGATTTTTTTGGCAATCTTGAAACCTATTTTACCTCTTTTCAAACTCCTTTCTCACAGTGGAAACACAACTGCATATTTTTTGCTGTTCACAGGATTGTACTTAGCTGACGTATCAAAATCTATAAACTTACTTGTCAAAACTTGAGTTAGCACTGCACTGCACCCTTCCTGTGCTCTGGTTTCAGCCCAGAAGAGATTAATAGCACACCAATATTTGGTTGGTGCTGGGTGACTATTTTGCACACCAGGCTGGGTGGGGCTATTTGGTGGGGAAGAGCCACTGACACGATGGCACTGGGCAGGGGGTGATCGCACTGTGAGCTCTACCAGGACACATACAACCTGTGGCCCAGGGGTTGGACATGCCTGACATACTGGAAGACCCCAGTGAGGTCTTCCTGGAGCCTTCTCCAAACTAAACAAGCCCAGCTCCCTCAACCTTTCTTCATAAGAAAGTTTGCCTCTCTTCTCCAGTCCTAAATGACCTTCAGTATAAAGACACACAAAATGGAGTTTCATTGTCCTTTTTTTTTTTTTTTAAGACATACGAAAAAAATTCTGTTTTCTAATAAGAGATGTTGAACAGATATATTTTGTGCTGTAAAGGCTAGTCTGATGTAATTTTAACCCTCCAATAAAAATAAAGAGCACAATTTAATTTGTATTAAATAATTATCTAAACTCCTCTTTTAGTGGACAGAGAAAACGGAAAAAAAAAAAAAAAAGTGAATGTTTTCATGCTAGCATCAGAACAGTGTTATAAAAGAGGTTCTATCTCATCTGAGTCAAGATTTCTTCATACTGAGTGAAAGAAGAAACCCTAACAAAATAGTTCATCTTTCTACCTGAAGATAAGTACCTGAGACAGCTGAGCTAGCGTGCACTCTGACAACTGTTATATCTCTGTAGTTTTCAAAACAATGAGCTAAGTCTTGAGCATCTCAGTGAGATATGTTGAAGCAAAGAAAATCACCATAGTTGTTTAAATTGCCAAGTTTGATATATCATGATTACACATATCCAAAATTGAGAGTTAAAAACATAATTATCCATAACATTTATTTCCTTTTTTTGTTTCTCTGTTACATAGCATCATAATCCAAATAAATCTGTGTTCAAATAGAGTATGATTTCATTGCATATACAGCTGAGTATAGATCTGAGTTCTTGTCTTTAGAAACTGCTGGAAAAGTTTATTCATGACCCTAGTCTTCTTTTGAGTATTTACAAGTGGTGAACTTGTAGCAATGAGTATGTTCTCACAGTGATCTGCTGTTTGGTAAACAGTGTGCAACTGAACAGCTCTCTTCTGTGCTCCAGACAATACAAATCTACTAGCTTTCCACCTAGTGAAGCTGACATGCTCCGTCAACATGAAAGTATCTACAATTATCACTCAAAAACCAACCACTTAAATGGTGATATCTTCTGTTTTATCACAAATAAGGTTCCTATTCTAATTCTTCTATTCTAATTCTCTTTAAAATATAAACATTTTGAAGCTTTCTTTAAAAGATTTTATTCATTCTCAGTTACACTGTTTAATCTCTTTATAAATGAACATATTTATACCTTTCGTACTTATTTCACTAATACCAGGTAAAAAATCTGCTGCTCATGTGTTTGTACAGAGCTTGTCATTTTGTATTATGACATAACATGACATATTGCCTCTGTGGTACATTTTGATAATGTCAGATAGAAGTACGGAACACTGGAATTTTTTGTTAGACTTTTTTCTTCATTCAAAAAAAAGAACAGAACTATTCAAACGTGCAAGTTATTTGGAAAAAGATGTTAAATATGGTTTAGCTGACATCTACAAACAATAAGATAAAACTATAAAAAAATTCATTTATTCACTGGCTGCATAGTACTTACCTGTTGTTTACAGTGTTTGCATAATGGCATTGTACTATCTTGTCATCTTAATCATCAAAAGCTAAGCTGTGCATACAAAGGAGACCAATCAGAAGAATAGTTCTATCAAATCAATTATTCAAGAAAAGTGATACATTCAACAGAGTATCTTTTAGATTGATATATCTGTAGAGAGAATACACTATCTTTGTACAAAACAAAAACATGCTTAATAGTACAAAGAAGACTCTTTATCAAAACCTAATTGAGGATAAATTTGTCACATTAAAGTGTGTTCTTGGCAATAAGGTTATGTACAAAACCTTCCTGTGATTAATCTAAAAGTTTAAGCCAAAGAAGTACTGCATAATTACTTATTATCATGAGCTTCTTACTAAATCTTAAGGGAGGATGTAATTTGCACAAACATGTGCTCCTTCGTAGACTGTTAAATATTTCTTAGGGGGAAATTGTTAGAACATTAATGAATAACAACAGCAGATAATTTCATTACATTTAACACTGACATAAGCATTTTTTTCTGCATCAGAAATGTTGATTTCCACAATACATAAGAAGCAGTGATTTAGAAATATTTTTTATCTTCTGCGCTTTAACAATTATTCAATCTGGGAAAAATGTATTATGAAATAAATTGCATTATCAGATTGACTACTTTTTTTTTTTTTTTTTTTTTTTTTTTTTAATTCATGTGTATACACGGAAAATAAATATCATTGTTCTAAAGATAAAATCTCCGGATGTCACATAGGTTTCCTACTAAATATTTAATAATAACTATGACAATAATTTTAAAATTCTGGGTAATGTTATAAAACATAAAATTGTGTTTGTTATTTTTTTGTATATTAGTAATTTTCTGGTTATCTTATCATCATATTTAACATTTGTCTCCACAATAGAACAAGATAGTGATAGCAAAAGCAGTTTCTATATCAGTGGTTGCAGTTTTTCAATTCATTACTCATCAATAGCTGATCCCACATGATATTTAAAAGATGAATTCTTTCTCTTACATTTCAAAGGCATTACAAATATAAATGAATTTCCAACTAGTTAGAGACTGGATTGACTCAGTCTAGTTTCGGCACCCTTTTTAGAGCTAAAAAATTTGTACTTACCAGAGTAAGATTAGACTGGAATTGCAGTATTCACAGGATTTACCAGAAAACTAGGCTTTCACTTCCTTAAAAGTCAAGATACTTGAGATTGCTGCCTTACATCCTTCTGGTTAGAACTCTTCTTTGAGATGAGACAGGTGAAAAGCTTTATTGTACCCAAATCTAGGTTCCTTGAGTAGGTCTTTTTAGAGAAATATACTGTCAATGTCAGTGAAAATGTCTTAAGCAGGTTTTATTATTAATGTTATTCTTTAATTAATTTTGTTCCTCTCTTTTTCTCTGGCTTTGAGAAGATATTCCATCTTGTATTGATTATAATTCCCAGAATTTTCACTGAAAAAGATGAGGTTAAAAAAAAATTACTGAATCAACTGAACTGCAACAGATACACCACTGGGACAGTGGGAAATTAAAAAAAAAATAAAAAAAAAATAAAAAAAAATCAGTATTATCAATTTTGCAAATAATCTGTCAGAGTTCCAGGCAATAAATAGTCCTGTATGAGTATCTTAGTGCTTTATTCTACCAAGTTGCCAAATCCTTCTTCTTGACTCATTTAGAATGTTTTCGTAATCATGATATTCAGAGCAGTCTTCTGTACTGCACTCTTGAATTTCATGAAACTTGAAACCTTAAATTTAGTGATAACCTTGCTTGAATACTTCAAGACAACACTCTCATCAGTGAGGTCGCTACTTCTTCCTGCACTGAGATTCCTGGAAAATTCACTGACTGGTTTGTTTTCCCCTGGAGAGCAAAAACCTTCTTGCTCTTCTGTTATAGTAAGTTCCAGTCCTTGTTTTAATGACTGTTTCAAAGTATTATATTAGGTATTAATTATTTAACTTATCAAAATTTGTGTTTGGGATGATGAACTAGACATATGATTTTTTTAGATAAATATTTCATATTATTTTTAGACAAAGTAACATTATGAGATGCTCACCAATTTAGGCTCTCACCATGCTATAACAACAGATACAGCTATAAGATGAGGCATATCTTGATAAAAAGAACTTAACTTTTATATAACCAAAGCAGATAAAGGGAAGAGAAATAGTTTTATCTAATTTTTCACTTAAAGAAATGAAGCACAGACCCATTAAATTATTTTATGCAGTGCCTGCAATGAACTGAGTCCAGGGGTCTTAAGGATCAGAATCCTTTGATTGTATGAACATTCTTCACTTAGGAGGATTTATGTATACAAGAATAATGGATTGATTTTCTTCAGGACATATGTATCTGTGTTGAAAATACTTATTTTTCTTCCGTTTCATGCCTGCACCAAGCCTATGCATATTACTACTGTTCAGAATCATTGCATAGTTCAGTCATTGTCCTCTTAAAACCTCTTGGTGAATGTACGTAAGTCACTCTGAAAATCACTCACAGAGCTAAGGACAGTTTCTCAGGAGTACTCCATTGCTGTTTAGAATTGTTTGAGTTGGAATGGACCATTAGAGGTAAGCTAGTCCAACTTCCATGCAGTGAACAGGGACACCTACACTTTGATCAAGTAGCTCAGAGCCTGGTCCAGCCTGACCTTGAATGTCTCCAAGGATAGGGATCCGTCACAGATCTCGGCAACATGCTCCAGTGGTTCACTATCCTTAACTTTTTTCTTATATCAATTCTAAATCTTTCCTCTGTCACTTTGTCCTACTACAGCAGACATGCTGAAAAGTCCCCTTATTTCTTAGAGACTCCCTTAAGATACTGAAAGGCTGTTATCAGGTCACCTCAGAGCCTTCTCTTCCCCAGACTGAACAATCCCAACTCTCTCAGCCTGTCCACGCAGGGCAAGTGTTCCATGCCTTGGGTCATTTTTGTGGCTGTCTTCCGGCCACACTCCAACAGGTTCATATCTCTCCTGTACTGATGACACCACATCTGGATGCAGTACTCCAGTTCATATCTAACCAGTGCAGAGAAGAAGGACAGGATCACCTCCCCCAACCTCCTGACCATCCTTCTTCTGCTGCAGCAAACTTGGCTTTCTGGGCTCTGAGAACACATTGCTGACTCATGTCCAGATCCTTTTTGGCAGGGCTGTGCTCTATCCTTTTGTCCTCCAGCTTGCATTGATAATGTGGGTTGCAGCAACCCAGGTGTAAGACCTTGTACTTGGATTTTTTGAAACTTATGAGGTTCATCTAGGCCCACTGCTCAAAGCCTGTCTTGGTCTCTCTGGATGGCATCCTGTCCCTCAGGTGTATGGGCTGCATCACACAGCTTGATGTCATCCACAGACATCATAAATAGGGTCTCTGTTCTCAGAGGGTGATAATCCCGTATTTAAAGGATGATGACTCTGTATTTAATGGATGATAATGACATACTGAACTCACGTCTCTAGCCCTCAGAGTACACATTCTCCCTGCAGAAACTTCCAGACTGCTGTGCCACACTCCACTGACCGCCACTTCCCATTTACCCAACCTGTTTGTTCATGCTCCTTAGGGTCTGCCTTTGTACTTTCTGAGGTGTCTCACTGTCACTCCTATTTCTTCTCATGCTACATCAGAGCTTCATGCTTTCTGCTCATGGTGGGGAGCTGGTGTTCTCTTTATCTTTCTGCACTTCTGAATTTGCATTTTTTGATGTAGTTCAGCCTGTCTGGGAAAGATCCCCCAGCCTGAGCTTCTGCTCAGGAGACACTCCTCTTGAAGTCTTTGTTGAAATTGAGTTTACACTGGGTTTTAAAAAACTACCATCACTTCTGACTCTGTCCACATTTCGTCAGAGCAGCGTCTCCTCAGAGGTACGGCCTCCTACTTATTTTCACAAAAAGTACAACAGATACACAGAACACAATAATACTATTTGGTGGAATAAATTATCAGCTGCAGAATGCTCTTTTTCAACATTGTCACCACTATTAGCTATGCTTTTCATCAGCAATGAACAATAGCCTGCATGTAATGCTATAATGCTCATAAAAATTTGCATGGCCAACCAGAACATGATTTGTCTTTCATGTTGCTGTTGCTAATCAGAGGATCATATCATAGAATCATAGAATCATAGAATGGCCTGGGTTGAAAAGGAACACAATGATCATCTAGTTTCAACCTCCTGCTATGTGCAGGGTCACCAACCACTAGATCAGGCTGCCCAGAGCCACATCCAGCCTGGTACTGAATACCTCCAGGGATGGGGCATCCACAACCTCCTTGGGCAACCTGTTCCAGTGCGTCACCACCCTCTGTGTGAAAAACTTCCTCCTAATATCTAACCTAAACCTCACCTGTCTCAGTTTAAAACCATTCCCCTCTCACTATCCACCCTCGTAAACAGGTGTTCCCCCTCCTGTTTATACACTCCCTTCAAGTAATGAAGATATATATTATGTCTCCCCTGAAGATAATGAGAAGAGATGGGTCTCTGTCAATACACTGGAGGTTTCCTGGGCTCTGATATTGCAAAACAACGATAAAAGCTGGGGATAGCATTGATGTGTTCATCTTAGGGACCATTTCTATGACTGTGGGTGGCATCAAGTGCAGTGAGATTCCAATTACTGCTGCAGCCTATCCCTGCATGGAACACAACTGCACAGCACAAAGCGAGAACTCCATCTCTTGGAGAACTGTAGCTGGGAAGGGCAGGGAAAGGAACAAGCAAAACCATGCAGAACAGACCACGCAGGACTATGCCATGCATCTCTGGCAGAGAAGCTACACCACGTTCCTACCACAGACCTTACAGGCGCTCCACAAACTGCTGTTGCTGAAACGCACCACCTACCACCTCATTGTGTTCACATTCACTGTTTGGTCTCCAGAAACATTTGGCAAACATCAGTGAATGTCAGTGTGTACAATTTTTCTGCATGGAGGTATTCAGTTATACATCTTTGTTTCATATGCAATCCCACATCAGATGCCATTTGGTCAGACCGCCTCTCTTCTGTCATCCGTCATACAGCAACAAAATGTAACAGAATATAGCAGGGAAAATTCAACCTCTACTGCCATATGTGATCAACATCTGACTCTGATATCACTGGCCAACATAATAAAATAGGAGGCATTACTTTCAGAGAAGCCCTTATAATTCACTGTTCAAAACTATTCCTTATTCTTTCCTTTCTTACAAATATATTCACTCGTTTTTTCTTTTCCTTTTTTTTTTTTTTTTTTT
>PPHD01026631.1:0-11406 GCA_002909625.1 Bambusicola thoracicus
GTCAACAAGATCAATTTCATTAATTCTTGCTTCCTTTTCTTCACCCAGTCCACAACCACGTAAACTACTGTCCTAATATTTGTTGGAATCTGTGTGTAGTAGTATGCCAAACTCATCATGATTTTTTTGAGAACAGATCAAATATCTCAAAAAAGAAAGACCTCTGTCAGAAATTTGATTATCTGTTGGCAGATTATCTCTGAAAAAAAATCATAAAGAATTCCAGATTACAAAAAAAAAAATAAAAAATCCTTTCCCTGTGACATATGTCAGAAATACAGGATTTCATAGTAATAGAAGACTCAAGTTTGCCAAGTTTAAACAAGAATACTTGAGAGCTTATATCTATCCAGTATTGGTTTTTTTTCAGTGTATTTCATTGTTTCACAGCTAATGACTGAGGTATGGGACTTTACATATGTTGCTTAATGAACTGGCTCCATTCAGATCTCTTTTCCACGAAGTTATTTTATGCAATCATTTTGAGCCAAGGGCAAAGGTGATGGAACTGACAGTTATGACTGACAGGACTAGGGAGCGGGGTATAGAGTCCCAGTAACATAGGTCACTGAAAGGAATGAGAATTTTGCCAGTGATGGATTAGTAGAATTAAGAGGAGTCTAATATATCATGCCTGTATCAGCTGTGCTCATTATATGAGCCCATGTAAGCAATGCAAAGAATCAGTTACTCTAAAGTAACTGCTTTTTCCAGATAAAACAAATCACATGGTGAGTAGTAATCCAGAAATTAAATGTAGTATGAGAATTTATTCACTACATGTGATACAGGTATATGCATTTGAGAATTTATGTACATCTTTAATTGCATTCTTAAACATATAGCTCTTGTATTGCTCTTACTGGACTTTCTATCTGCTTTGTTTTATTTTGTTTGCTTCTTTTTTTCTTCTTCCTCTTGTTTTCCAACTTTTTTCATATTGCTAGGAACTTCAATCAATCCCAACTTTTGTCATTTCTTTTATGAAATTTAAGGTAAGGATAATATGCTCAAGAATAATGGGCCTGCCTTGGGCCTTTCATACTTTTTATGTTTTATCCTGAACATATTTGACATTTGATCTTGGATATTTTAATAGACATTGGATAGTTACCCTCAAATTATTCTTTCCAAAAGAGGAAATAGATGAACATAATGAGTCTAAGTCTACTTTCTTACAATAGCTAATCCTAACAGCCAAATGCCTAATTTTGCAAATGATTTTTTAGAAATATAGAAAAGGAAGTCAACTTAGCTATTATAAGCCTCAAACTATGCTTCTTAATTGTAGATATAAACATGAGAAAATAGATTACAAATTCTTGTTTCTATTCATCTATTTTCATTTTAGATTGATATTGTTATATATTCTTAGATTTATAGAGTAGGTATTAGATTGAATATATGATTGTGTAAGTGATGTATGTGGTGTGTGTGTCTGAAGGAGAGATCATTCATGTTTAAGAACATGATGCGCTCAGCTCTTTGTTTTCACATATTTTTTGACATTTTTTAAGGACATATTTTTGTAGCTATCTTGAACATTTAAATACTTAAAACTTTCTAGTATTATCTGAGAAGTTGAGAAATCCAACAGATGGAATTTTATGTATAAAGTGAACATTCAAACAATGTTTCAGATACATTCAAATACATTTCAGAACACTCAGATAAAACTAGAAGATTGCAGGAGTGAAAATGTAATGAAGAAAATAGCAGCTGTCATTGTAGTCAGTCATTTCTGTTTGTAGTCTCACCTTGTCCAGAAACTTACCTTTATTCAACATCAGTTTCTTTGTGTTGGCTTTTTTTTTTCTTTTAAGCAATTAAAAATAAGTTGATCACCTGTTCATCTCATGCCATGTATGTACAACTACTCATATATATAGAAATGAAGTTCAATAACCATAGCAAAATTATTCCCATTTCAATCCATTTAAGCAAAAGTTTGGGCAGCTTTGATTGGACCTTAATATAAAATCTTAGCCTTACATAGTCCTGGTGTATTGCTGCTTAAGATAATGAAGTGAAGTAGTAGAGGCTGGTTCAGCTCACTATGGATTTACATACAGAAGAAGCACACTCTTTCATAATATATCTGTTGTAAAGCATTTCTCGTACTCTAATGAACAAATAAATCAGATGATAAACCCATCACTTCCAATGTATTTTTACTATCAGAGTTCCAAGTTATAAGAGGGTTTTCCTCAGCAGCAACTGCAAAAAATAACTTCCTGTGTTCTTCCAGTAGCCTACTGTCTGCCTTTAATAGCTCATTTCTGAAGGTGATGCTTGGCTCAGCATTCACAGTGCATCTGTGGTACTGTTGTCAGTGTGAGTCTTTCTGTGCTAACAGTAATACATACATATAACTCAGTGTTTTCAAGAGAAATAACCTAATTCGTTGATTTCATATACATACATTTTAGAAGTGACTTGATTATTCTTTTTCCACCAGATAGGCAATATAGTAATTCGGCATCTCTGATAAACAGATAACTTATTCTATATTAAAATGCTCATGTCTGAAAATTCTATCCATGCTGTGCCTGAGAATTTGAATATTTCTGCTGATTAATAATTACATATTAGAGATTATGTACTTTTTCAAGTTTAGTATGTAGTTATTAACCAGCAGAAATATTCAAATACTCATGTTCTCAAGTTTGAAGGTGACAAGTGACATGCTAAAATAGAAAGCTGTGAAAATGAATAAATACCTATATGAATGATATGCCTATCCTGCTTTTCTTGTGCTGCACAATGTCTTTAATGCTGTTCAGTGAGGTACTTAGTTACTGAAATGCTTTAATCTTCTGCAAAACAAAAAATTGTCTAATGAAAGATGTGGCTGTTCCCGTGTTCTTTATATTCAGGTGTCATAGAAGTCCTCTTGTTGCTGGTGATATTCTATTTAGAAAGAATTGGTCAGATTCATTTTTAGCAATAAATAAACTATTAAACCACGTTAGTAGAAATCTTGCAAAATACCTATTTTACTCGCTTTGCTGTAGGAACAGTCGTGGCCACAGATGCTCCTACAAAGTCTTATCTTTAGTGACTCTCAGCAATAAGAATGTAATCCATAGAGAATAAAATCCCGTGCTTTACCAAATTGAAGCTATAGTGTGAACTAAAAGTAGTATATGCAGTATTGTTAAACATTCATTCTCTTCTTGACTTCAGGAACTTATAGGATTGTTATGGTTTAAATCCATTATGATGCAGGGTTTCATATTGCCTTCATGGAACTGACTGCTAAACATTAACAGAGATTTCAATAGTCTATCATTAAAGTTATCATTTCTAGTGTACGGGGTGCCCTTAATTCCAAACATTTTAGGTTTTTTGGTGGTTGAATGAGTTCAGAATTCTCTCTTATATTCTTCTCATATGGGAGTGGTCATGAATTTTCTGTTTGTCTCAAAGAATCTTGACATTATTTTTCCACACACAGAGCAAATTATCATGCCAGAATGCTAGTGCTTTTATTTTTCTTCTCTATACTTAAATTATGTGGCAAGTCGGAAGCAGTAGGAGTTCTGGCATCTTGGGACCTTCTGTTAAGTAAAGGAATTGCCATCTTTGGAAATAGCTCGAGCAGGGAAGTATCATAGATGTCCCATACTATTTTTCAGGCAGCAGCCTAGGCACGTGTCAGAAGACAGGAACCTGAGCTATAGAGAACTTTATTCCAATGCAGCTGCCATAACACAGTGTTAACCTTGCAATATCCAATTAAAATTTAACAGGTATACTACCTGTGATATTTGCACATTTTATTATGCAAATTCAGTTCAGCTAACTACCACTGTTCTGAGTAGAGGATCAGTAGGAGAATTAGCAGAAATACATCAAAGATGATCCTCAGTTGAAATGAAGCAATACTTCTAAGCTGTTAAAATGGCTAAGGTCCAGTTTTATTTCTCTTATGTAATGCTTCAGTCTTAGTCACTCATTTTGTGTTCATAGCTGATATAATATGTTCTGTTTGTTCATTTTAATAGATGTTTCTGACAGTCACCAACTTTACAGTAGTATAACCTTTTTGCTTTCAAAAAGTGGCTTCTGATTAGTAGCCAGAACGTGTCTTTCATCAGTTGGAAATCCAAGACGGACATTTGTATCCTACTTAAAGATTAGTGTTCCTTCACAGTGCACAAAAAAACCTTTCTGTTGTCTGCTAACCTTCTAATATAACGTGCTTAAAGACCTGAGATTTCCTACCAGTATTTTTCTATTCACTGTCAGGTCACTTAATTCTGAAAGCAGCCCTGCAAAACACCAGTGCCAATGATAGATTTGAAGTGTTAAAGCAAAACTGTAAAACAAGTATGTTGTTTTTAAAATTCATAAAATGTCACGGAAGCAAAAAAAAATTGAACAGAACCAGATTTTCTTTGTTTCTTTTCATTTTGTCTTGTTAAAACCTTCTATACCAAAATATTTTTCTAGCTTCTGTACATACAACTTGATGTCAAGGATTGCCCTGAAGTCAATGAGAAAGTAAATGTGCAGGCTTGGATTATACAGTTGCACTTCTAATGTTGCTGCACCCCCAACCAGTAGTTCAGTAGTAGACAACAAGATGATAAGATGGTCATAAAATTATAAAGATGAAAATAAATCCTCTCCTGTCTCAGATCAATTAGCTTTTACTGAAATTCCCTTTGAATGTATGCAGAAAACTAAAATTAGCTGTTGTGGTGTATTTAAAGTACTTTCTATTAATTTAACAGCAGGTGAGAACTGCAAGTAGTATTTCTGACACAGTAATGACCCAAATAGTCATGACATTACCTCTCCAAGACTCGTGTTTAAATGCTGAGTTCTTTTTTCCACTCAAGTGCTTTTCAGTTGGACTGTATGAAGGCAAATAAGGAGAGAATTTGGCCCAGAGGTTTCCATTGATTTTTCCCTATAACTAATGACCTTTAATTGCTACGGAGATGTTCATTTCTGGACTGTATCTGACACCTGTACTAATAGGATGCAATGTTTTTTGTGTGGTTGTACTAAACCATAGAAGGAAGACAAGTTGATGCTGAGAGACCTAAAAGTGTGGGCAGAACAATTTGAAAGAGATTTAGCACGGGCACAGGTGGCAGAAACAAGCTTACAGGAGAAATACCAGGTAAGCAACTGGGAAAGATTTTTTTTTTAGTAAGATGTTATTGTCACCATTTTGTGACACTGCACTGCAGTATTTTGTACCATCTGTATATATAAATTTGATGTATTGTACATATATGCAATTTTATGTATTGTAGCTTAGAGAAACAGCGATTCAAACTGTGTTACTTGTTGGTGGAGGAATTATGACAGCTCCAACTTTGCTACGTAGAGCAGTGCACAGATGGTTTTCCTTACAGAGAGCTTTTTCTAGCAGCATGAATAAGGTCTGTCCTAGTTAGAAGTGAGCATGTGTCTGTACAGTCCTTCCAGATCCTGCATTATATAGCTCAAATAGGAGGTATGACTGAAATCGGGGTGAGGTGACAGGTAAAGAGGACAGGGCTTAGTTCTTCATTTTTAACCCTTCCTTCAAATGTTTGTGTCTAAACCTATAACAGAAATTTTGACCTAAATTTTCTCCTGAAGCTTGACTGGTTCCCAAAAGCAATCATTATCTGTCTCAACTAGCATTTAATTCACTTTTTATTTTTCTATTTAATTACTATTTACTTTTGGACAGGGTTCAGGCCTCTGGTAACTGAAGGGAAATACACAAAAAAAAAGTCTTACACATATTTTCTAGGGGGATTCTAAGTTCTATTAAAACCTTAAATGAAATGCAATTCAATAAAGTCTATAAGTACACGAGTTAACTGCTGAAGTATTAAAAGTGCTATCAGTACAAAATTGTCATACAGGTCACTGTACCATAAATATTACAGAATTTGTTTGACTCTGTATTACATTGATTTGATTTTCCCTTTGTGCAGTCATTTAAACATTTCAGAATACAGTATGAGATGAAAAGGAAACCTATTGAACTTGTAACCCAGTCCTTAAGGAAAGATGGTAAATTATCACTTGATCAAGCTATAGTGAAGCAAGCATGGGACAGAGTTTCTTCCAGGGTAAGTTGGAAACTTATTATGCTATACACTTCTTATTAAGGATGAGAATTTTAAATTACTTAGAATTTTAAACCATTTAGAATTTTAAACCGTTTGCTATCACTTTTGTTAGGCATTTGGAAACTAAATATGGACCATGTCTCCAGGGATTCTGGATTATATTGTATTTGGTTTGTGAATGTTTTCATCATCATCATCTTTAATAGTTGCTCGTGCATAGACAGAATATGAACTTAAAGACAAGTAAAATACTTTGAGGTTTTCCTTTATTTGAAATTGTTTAGCAGAGCATAGCCAAGTTGAAAGTGTTGTAGATCATGCACAATGCACACTTGACACACAATATTTTAATGAAAATTGCTAGTTATTCTAGCAATAAATAAAAATTCGAATATAACATTTTTAATTTAACTAATATTTCTGTGCAAAAAATACTGAATACTTTATCAACAAATGAAGCTTTGAGGCTAATTTTTGCCTGATTGCAATAGCAGGAATAAATGGCAGTGTTCATGATTGATAATAATTTTGTAATTGAGTGAAAAATCCCAAGTGAGTTACAAAGATTGTCCAAAATAAGAAGTTATCAAATAATTATTACTCAGTGAATTTTAACAGATATTTTGTGTGTGTCATATTTAAGAGTAACTATTTTAAAAATATGTTAGAGTTCAGTCACAGTTTATTTATTATTTTTACTCCCATAACTGAGATTGCCAATAAGACATTATTTTACTGCTGTACTCTCAAGTCCACAGTCCTTTGCATATTGCAGAGAAAATAAAATCAAAAGAATAGTAAAAAGGCTTCATACAAAAGTATGGAATAAATGACACTATGAGGAAGATTGTCTCACCTACCTTGCTGTCCCTATTAACCGATCAAATTCCAGGTCTTCAGTGTGTCAATTGTTACAGTTTACATGCAGCTCAGATACCATTCTGAAAGAGAAATACATGCATCAGCTAATCCTTATAGAGATGTTGTTGCCCAAGAGAATGTTGTAATTTCAGAACAAATGAAAAGTGGAATATATATACATTTCTGTTTCAAACAGACTCTTTGAATTGGCATTTTGGTCATCTTTTGTCTCAGTCTGAATTTTCTGGGTACTGGTTTATTTAATTAAGCAACAAAATAAGTTCAATGCTTTTATTTTTATTTCCTAGCTGTTTGACTGGCACATACAACTAGATAAATCTCTTCCTGCACCTTTGGGTACCATAGGTGCTTGGCTCTATAGAGCAGAGACTGCTCTAAGAGAAGAAGTAAGCATTCAGCAAGCTCATGAGGAGACAGCAAATATAATACATCGGAAGCTCGAACAACTTAAGGTAGGTCCAGATGCACTGATTCTATGCACTGTATTTCTTTATTTTCAAGGGTGTAATGACCCATGATTATTACTCATGATTTGAAGGTTAGTTGATATGAGTGGTGTCACCTTTTGTGATAGCTATAAATTAGGTGTCTTTCTGTGATGGCTTTAGCTGTGATAACTGTATATTTTACAAGTTATATTTAAGATTGTTTTGTTGCTGCTTCCACTTTCTGAAAGATACCAGGTACTACCATTTTAACTATTAAATTAATGAAAATTAATTTCATTTCATTTGGGAACTGATCAGCTGGATACACAATTGAGCCATGTGAACTTAGTATGTTTGGTCTCTTTCTCCTCTTTCACATACTAAGTGTGCTGTTGGTTAGTGCAGGTGATACTATTGCCAAGATGGGAAAAAATAGTGAAAAAAGTGATTTTTTCATCGTGTTGCAAAGACAAATAGCATAAGAAGTCTCCTCTGCTATGGTAAAGAGGAATTTTTTCCAGATAATATTAAATATCATCTTCATTATTCTTCGCTGAGTATACGATCTCTTTTAAAACCAAAATTGTGAGGTTTGTCTGTGCATTTATGCAATAAATATGAAAAAATTATAGGCGGAAGTTGTTGGAGACATGATCAAAAACTGGAACAGCAAATATGAGGAAAAAGAAGAAAGAAATAAGGTATAGAAAGGCTACATTTGTGAGAGTAAGGCAGTTTTGTGGTGGTGGTGTTTTTTTCCCCTATCATTAGTATTTTAAAACTTGTTTGTTTGTGTTTGGATGTGCGTTTGATTTTTATGGGTATGGTTTTGTTATTTTTCCATTAAAAATTTCCACTTTTTAGTAAAAGTAATTCCACAAAATGAAAAGCTGGTAGTTTTCCTGGACGTTTTGGAACAATTGTGACAGTTGTTGTGTATCCCAATTATTCTTTATTAGAACACTGATAGCTCTTATAAGTGGTAGCTAATAAAATTTAACCAAAACAATGTTGAAAACGATGTGGAAGATATTGTTTACTGCTATCTTTCAAAGTCCAGCCATTCGTAAGGCTACATTTAATTAGTTTTCCTGATATAAAATATTTCAGGATTCATAAGATTCAACTTTCACTGGAAAAAAAAAAAAAACTTTTTTGTTTTTACAATGTAAATACTATAGATGTTATCTTAATAAATTCATAAAAAAATGCTTCTACTGAACTGCATTTTCTTTGCATCAGAAGTACTGTGTTGGGGGATTCCTACTTAAAAAATAAGTTTTGATTTAAGCTCATCTGTGTCAGGGGAGTTTTCCCATGGGAAAGGGAAAGCTTCAGCATGAGTTTATATAATTATATTGGCTCCTGGAGCTTTTTTTTATCACTAGTATTTGCATTGTGGTATCCTGGTGGTATCCTGCTACTGGATAGTATCAGAAATACATTAAAACATTTTTTTCAGTCACTGTTTGGAAGGAAGTTTTTCAATTTTTTGTTATGTGTTTGTTCAGATATCATTATCACCTTCCATATATCTTTGTCTCATCTAATGACGAGTTATTTTAGTGAACTTTATATCTTACGATCAAATTGATACTAATACAAAAGTTACTAGCTTACTTAGACAAACCTTCAGGGAATTAAGCAAGAATTTAAGATTTTAGTTAATGCCACCAAGATTGAGAAATTCAGGACAGTGTGCTTGTTGAGGGTTATTTTGCACTGCAGGATTTCCCTTGGTGAGTATGTTGTATAAAAGTCTTTTTGGCCTTCCACATGATGTTAGATAGAACAGTTGGGTTTCATTTTTACTGTTCCCTATTAGGGGAATCCCTCTTCATTGGGCAGGATCCCAAATGCAGCTAAGTGATGCCTGTTTCCAGGTCATTCCTTGATGTGAGAGCATGTTAGTCACAAGATACCCTCAGTGGAGTTTTCCCCATGGTAATACCAGCCCATCACCTGCATCTGAGAAAGTCTGATTCATTTCTTTCACAGTGAGGTCTTGGCTGAAGTGGAAAACAGTGAACACATAGTGGGTTGCTAAACAGGTAACTATTTGGTGGGCAGAGCCAAGAGTTGTGATCAGTATGTGAGCCTGAACTTCATTCCCCAAAGTGCGAAGGGGGCAACTTTGTACTATTCCCTTTTGCTCGCAGGCTTCTGAGCACTTTGAGCCAGAAGCTGTCCATTTGCAGCAAAACCTCCATTGTTTTGTGTCCTCTCAGACACTGGGCACTTAATGTGGTTTTGTTACCATATCTCTACAAAGACTAGTGCCAGTCACTCATTTTAATATGTAATCTCCAGGAGGCTGTTTGAAGCGGTGTTGCTTAGTTACAGTTGAAATGTGCTCTGCTGTAAGGTTTTTGCTGGTACAATTCTTATCACAGGAATACCGGTCGAGTACCACATTCTGCCGTCATTTGTGTAATATATAGAGAGCAATCCTGAAATCCTTAGAAGCTGAGAGAGTGAAAAGTTCACTGAATATTGAATAGATACTTACATAAGGAGCTCTGGATTCTGTCTATGTATGGAGATTAGTTGCTGAAAATTTGAATCAATACTTAACAAAGGTTAGTATCTGCTGTTAGGGTGTAAACAGTATATTTAGCATGATTATACAGTAGTGCTATTAGAGTATTTATAAACTGTATTTTGGACATTTTAAAATACAATTAAGATTTCTTCTTTTGTTAAACCTTTGCAGTGTATTCTCTGCTTTAAAATCTTGCATAATTGTGAGTAACGGCTTTAACAGAGCATTTAACAAGGGTGTCCCCTGTGTAAATGTTCAAGCTAATGTAAATGCTTTTTGGTAGACATACCCTTGCATGCAAATATGAGAGCATGATCAAATAGTTAACTACATTGAGTCATCAGTACAGGCTACAAAATGTGCTTATTAGATAGCCTACTGTGAGCCTTCTCTCTCTCTCTCTCTCAGTCTCTTTCCCCACCCCTTTTCTCTCACTCCCTCTCTCTCTCTTTAAAATCAGGATCTACTGAAAAACATAGAAGGTCACAAAAAGACATTCCATGAGATCCACGGGGCAAGGTCTGTTAATGGAGTGCCTGTTCCACCGGACCAATTAGAGGATATGGCAGAGAGGTAAGGCTTTCAACCCAAAATGAAAATCCCCTGTGGATGAAAGGAAACCTGTTTGATTTTTAACCTGTTCATGTAGAAATTGCTTTCTAATAATGTTTCTTAATGGCAAGCATGTAAATACTGGAAGGAAAACCTTCCCAGAATGTAAATGAAAATTTGCTGAAAAGCCTTGTGCATTAATGATTGGTGAGAATCAACATAAGCTATGTGTTTTGGGAAGAAATACTATTTTTTTTTTTACATCAATCCTGTTATTACTTGCCCATGAAAGAAATGTTATGTAACAAGTCAGAATGAAAGAAAGAAAAATGACTTTGCAAAACTTAGTAATGTAAACTGATTATTTCTATGAATAAGCAGGATTATGATTCATTTGACATTCAATAATAATTATCAGAATGCTCATCATACATAATTAAATGTTGGTAGGCTTAATTAGGTGAAAAAGTAGACAAATATCTGACCTGTAAATAAAACCTTCAGGAAAAACTGAAAATGGGGAAAAAAGAGTGGGGGTGAAGGAAGAAAAAATTATCGATGTATTTTACTACAGTATGATTCATTTTCTAGGTTTAATTTTGTTGTCTCTTCATCTGAGCTCCATCTGTTGAAAATGGAGTTCCTGGAACTGAAGTACCGTCTACTGTCACTCTTAGTCCTTGCAGAATCAAAGTTAAAATCATGGATTATTAAATACGGAAGAAGAGAGTCAGTGGAACTACTTCTGCAAAATTACATTGTAAGTTGGAGTTGTCTTATTTTTGCACTGTGTTTGGAATATTCCCATATGAGATTGTTGGAATTTAATGAAAAGTGAAATAGAAATGAGACTTGTCAGTCAAAACCTCTAACTGTATTTATATAGAGTATCCTAGCAGTGTCTCTTTCATCCCTTGGA
>PPHD01026632.1:0-11406 GCA_002909625.1 Bambusicola thoracicus
AATAATCTGAGCAGTGTCAGTAGGCCATGTGAGATCAAAGCCCCGGTCCAAAGAAGGATCTGACTTACGACGTGTCCTGATGCGGCTGCGTGTGCTGGCACTGAGCAGTGGGGAGAGCAAAGCTGTTTCTACTGTCATGTCCTACATACAGGTGGCAAGCATTGGTAGGGTCCTTTGGGTTAGCAAAGACTTGGTGGTTAGAGGCGTGTTGCACTCACAGGCCGGTCAGAATGGGGAGAAGCTGAGCTGTGCTGGAGAAATGCATTGGGAGGGGGGAAAGAATAGCCAAAAATGCAACTTAAACATCAATAAATTTAGCAAATTGTGGCATCTTCTTAATGTATTTCCTTCTCTTTCCTATGACTAGAAGAGCACTGTGTTCTGGGCTGTCTGACTGACAGGTGGATCATAGCCTGACCTACAGATGTGTGAGCTGAAGTTAGCAGTCTGTAGACGGGAGTTCTCTGCAGCTACAAAGGCGTGCACTGCGGAAGTAAATGGAGCATCCCTTCTCTAACTCCCACTCCTGGAGCATTTCACATATTGCTATCAAGCAAATCTTGTTCTGTGGAAAGTTAAACTCTGCTTTGCATTTTTAAATACACTGTTCCATCTACTAATGTGTGGTTTCTCGTGCACGTGGGTGTTTTGATATTTCTGTTCCTTCTGAATGACTTGGTTGCAGCCCCACCTCGGGTTGTGTGACCTGTTACATAATCCAACAACTCTGCAGAGGTCGGTGTATTGAAACATCCCACTTTCCTTCATCACGGATGAGACAGAGCAGCTCTTTCTGCAGAATGCCTAAAAGAGGCAAAACCAGGTTTGCTATTCAGTGCGTGCTTCCCTTGCACTAGGGACAAACGTAATCAGTCTCCTTTCAAACTCAGTTGTTGGATCAGGAAAAGTCAAAGCAAAATTGGAAGCGTTCCTAACCTTTAGCTTGCTAAAGGAATAATCTGAGGATTTAAAACAACTAAGCTGAACACAAGACTTACTTTTTTGTTATCTGTACCCAACATCTTACAGTGATTCCAGTATCTTTGGGATGCAGATTCGGTTGTCTCAAAATATTTTTGAGCTCTTCAGGAAGGAGGCTTCAGTTGCTGTGTTAGGTGTGAACACCAGACAGATTTAAATTGCTGCCTTCTCTGAGAAGCAGAGCTGTTGGTTACTGCTCTTCTAGGTTGTGAAGCTGAGTTTCTTCCCATTTACTTATAGGGAATGGGATCTTGGTTGTTAACTGTTATTTCTTGGCAATATGGGGGAATGATGTCTTTTGTGTTTTAGAGAAAGTCTTGTACATTCCTTAGCTACAATGAAAGTATTTATGTAGTGACCTAAAAAGGAGTTAAAACTATTAAATCTCGGCTTATTAATTTTTTTTTCCCCTGCGTGGGTGACTGTAAGTCTTTTGTCCCTAACTTGAGTCAGGAAGAAGCAGGAATGGAAAGAACTGGAGAATAATGCCTTTCCCTTTAAAGGACAATGCAAGCTTAATCTTTGGGAAAACCTGTGGGAAGCTGGGCTGGAAATCCTCCGTGGAAGGAAATCTGTAGTGGTAAATGCTTATTGGAGTGTTCAGACCAGCTTCCTGAGAACGTGCACCCTCTGAACAAACAGGAATCAGTTGGCTGCGGCATGAAAGCTGCCCTGAGTCTCTTTATTCTTGCAGCAGTTCTGTGGTGAGAGCCCCGGGGAATGCTTAGCAGCCCATGTTGCGCTCAGGAACCCGATAATGACAAACCTCTTTGGGACCTTAAAACACTGTCAGGTTAAAAGGGGTTTTCATTCTGTTGGTGTTACCCTGAATTGGGGTGTGTGTCCTTCTGGAATCCCTGGAATGGCTTTGTCGTCCACTGTTGATGCTATATAAGGTGTTGGTCTGAGGGAGCTGCTCAATGAAGATAACCAGAGTTGCTGTTCTTATGCAGCATTTTAAACTCATGCTTAACTAAATGTAATTCTGTCTAGGATTTGTCCGTTGTCTTTGTGCAACTTGTGGTGGATGTGAGCTACTCTAAACACTTCTATGAGCAGTCCTTAACCATTTGCTTTGAAATACAAAGAAACGTGTTTTCTCAGGCGCTGAACAAATGGATGAACCTATTGTTCTGGATCTCATTCCATAGGCAAGTAAATGTAAAGTTCAGGTTCATCAGAGTTGACGTCATCAAATCTCTGTTGACCAGTTGTTTGTTTGAGGGCATTGATCCTAACATAAGGAACTGTGGACTTTTCTGAGGCTTTAATATCATGTTACTGTATACGGTTTAGTGGCTTGTGGTAGCAAGGGTAATGGAAGGGAGGACAGTTGGACTAGATGATCTTGTAGATCCTTTCCAACCTTGTGACTGATTCTGTGAAGTATGTCTACAGTGGCATTTTACACTGTTGGCAATAGTATACTCTTATCCAACCAGGATGTCCAAAGCTGAAGAGACATGGCTGTGTAGAAGTAGCATCCTCTTACTCAGTGACTGCCCATATGTCATCTGAATAGGAGGTACGTGTAATGCACTGCATTAGTAGTCAGCATTTCTGAGCCCTTTCCAGCCCTTTCCAAAAACATCAGTATGTGTGACATGCTGTTTCCTGTGATCAAGTTTGCAATTAAAATCTGTTATCAAGGTTTGTTTCCTGTATAAAATGGAACATGTTGCAGTCTGTGTTGCAGTTGGTGCATTTGGTTGTGCTGTTCTGCAGCACAGTTGAACTAGAGGATCCTTGTTCTTCCCAGCCAAAGAACTAAGAAACAACACAGGCAGACCACTACTCTTGAAAACGTGACTGCAGCTAATAGGCTGACACCCATACGGAGCCAAAATGAGGAAGCAGGTATTGTTTGTTCTGATTATTCTTTTCTTGCTACATATTGGAACCATTTTCTTTTCTCCTGCCTTGTGTTATTGGACATACAGGCATGGGGTTGTTGCAAAGGTAGCATTGTAAATACGGACCACAACTCATATAGTGATGTCTGAATGTGAGAGGTGCATGGAGAGAGTTGAAGGTCATTGGGAATATACTTGAGGTGGAAGCAACTTTCTAAAATTGGAAGTGCACAGGTGTAGTTTCTACTACATACTGGTGTTGTTTCTACCTACAGATTGTGTTTTTTCATTAAATTATGAAAGTTGGTGAGATCACCTTTGGGAAAATAAGTGACCGTAAGGTAGAAGTTGCAGCTGAAAGCGTGAAGTTAAGCACTGCTTGTTAATTCCGAGGGAGCCCTTAAGTTAAGGCAGGCACTGTGTGAACGTGGAAAGGATGAATGGGCAGTTTGCAGTCCTCGCCCTGATCCAAGTGGCTTTTTCTTTTGGAAAGAGGCAGTTGGAGCAGAGGACCTTCAGAAATCCTTTCCAGTCTGAGCTCTGATTTATAACCCAGGAGCTGGCCGTTTCTTCATGCGTCTGTGCGGAGGAGTTTCTGTTGGCTATGCAGGATGTATTCCCAGGACGGCCTTGCAACGGAGAAGGCTCTGAACCATTTACTTAAAGGCCCCCTGAATTTTTACTTCAGCAAATGTACGGAATTAGTTGGGCCATAAATCTTTTTTGCACGTCAGACTGAGCAAGGCTTCCTAATGCACTGGGGAATGTTGGTCTGAATCCAGACAACGTTAATCCTCCTGTCTGTGGACTTGGAGAAAGTAATCCTCAGGTTTCCTTCTCTGTGCAGTGAATCTAATGCTCCATCAGGGGCTCATGCATTTTGTATGATGCTCTCTGGGTAATATTTTCCTCCATAGCAAGTTGTAGCCTGCATTCGTCTGTAAAAAGCTGCAAGATGAGATTGCAGGAACTAGATTCTCGAGCAGTGAGAGCACTGTGAAAATTAAACCCATTGCTTATCAGTGATATGAAACCAAAACTACTTCTTATGGGTGATATGATTAATGACTGTGTTCTCTGCTGATAAATGAGTGGGAAACCATGAAACCCGCTAGATGATGAGTGAAATCAGGTGGTATGGTTTAGTGTTCTCTGTGGAATGGAAGTATTTTCACCCTTCTTCTCTGCCCAGGGTATTGCTGTCACTCTTATGTACAGATTTAACTTAATTTCAAATACTTCCCTTGAGTAAAGGTCAACATTAGGAAGGCACTAAATATTAATTAGGCTGGGTTTTTTTCTGCCCTCATGAAGGACAAGTGCAGTACATTGTCAGAGGGATTGTGGTCTTTCTCTTTTCTACTCCGAAAAATTTATCACATAATTAACACCTTTTCAGTGAAGAAGAAGAAGGTGTTAATTAGGCAGTCCCTGTTAAATAGCAGACTGTTGTTGCTTAGGCTTCCTTAGGATGGATGCAGTGGAAAGATGGGAAGAGGAGCTGTGCAACTTCTGATGTAGCTCTTTGATATCCTGATACAAGTTACAGGTGAGATATTTCAAGTAATAGAGTTGAAAATAGGCTGAAGCGAAGGAAAACAAAGCCACCTTAGAATATATGAGTATATGTGATTCAGTGCTATAATTGAGTCATTTCTACCTCCCTTCCTGAAACTAGAAGGAGCTCCAGCTACACTTGGAATCCTGAGATGGTACAAATGCAGCATTTCAGAAGCACATTGAAGCGTTCACATTGGGTTGAGCTGTGTTCTTCCCTCATAAATCCTCATAAGTGCACTCTTCTATATCACTTCAGGACTGAGGATCCAGTGATTTATCTGCTGCGTATGCCAGTGGTCATAAAGCTTGGCGTGGCTTCACCTCTGCAGAGCCCAGGGTATGCTGGAAAAGGGGCTCTGGAGAAAAAATGTATGGGCATCTGTAATTGCTAATAGCAGGTAGGAAAAGGATATCAAAAGAGTTAAAAACAAAAAAGACCTTATTGAAAACTTCAACCCTAATGCCTACTTTTGGTGGTAAAGCCTCAGTGTAAAGAGGGTGGTGTTTGTTGGTCATATCTGTATCTCATCTGGAGTATTTTCGGTAACACTCAACACGGTTTTAAAAAGAGCAACAAAACAACCAAGCTCTTTAGCAAAGATATTTGGCCTTTTGTTGTCCCATTTAGGAAAGACATTCCTAAAACCGTTTATTTGTAAAAATGAATCACGGTGAATTAATAAGGAACCTTTTGTGGGTGTTGAGAGACCAAAGAGAACAGAATGAATGGCTGTGCCAGCTCTTTTCTTTCTATACATATGGAATTGCAGGCAAAGTTCTCAACTATTGCAGAGAAACAAAATCCTCAGAGCTGTGCGGGTGGTGAAATACAGGCACGTGGCAGCCTGCTAGGACAACTGAAGCATCAGCCTGTTTACAGGATGGCTTTGGCTGTATATACTGACCACCTGCAAAGCATTCAGTCCCAAAGCTGTGTTGTGAGTTCACGCTGGACTCAGGTGTGCTCTTTGTGCTTACCTTCCAAATGCTTTTCTCACCTTAAAGCTGGATTTGTACTGTTTTCTTTATTCCAGTAACTGGAGTTCAACACCAGAACACCTGCATTTCAGTAGTCCTGGCTGCTTCTGTCGCCGTGCTGGGATGGGCCTAATGTTACCTCTGCTGACATCCATCTGCATTTTCTTGAAGACAAAACCTGATTTTATTTTTAGCATCTTTTTCTAGGGCTAGATGTTAATCTGGGTTAATATTCTCTCTCTGCTTCTCCAGTGCCATTGGCATTGATTCTTTAGCAACTTAGTGCAATCTTGTGTGGAGTTTCAGTAATGAGAGGGTATTTGCATCGATGGCACAGTCATTTTGCAGCTAAGGATGACTGTCAGGTACCACCTTCATGCTGTTTTTTGGCTGTGGGTGTATTTTGTACTAATTGTCACTCTGTTAAAGATCCTCTTTTTTATGTGCTCATTTAAGCAAGTGAGGGATTTAAGCTCTTTGGTCACTGTGGTGCTGGTTTAGGGCTAATCAGGAATTGTCTTTCGTGTATTTTTGCGTTGGTCCCCTGCCAAGGTAGGTTACAAGCTGCTGTAACAGGCTTCAGAAGCTGGTCAAAATGGCAGTTCAGTGTTTCTTCATGCCTCTGAAGTGCTCACATGGTGGCTGTATGCAGAATTCAGCCGAACACGCCAACATCAGCAGGCAGATGAGCTTTATTGCATCTCCCACATGCATTCTTAGGTGGATGCTGCTGGCTCTTCTCTGAGTTCTGTCACAGAGGGCAGCGTGTTCAGGGCTGCTGCCATTGGAGTTGGAAGGGGTATTGCTGGTATGCAGAGCTGCAGATCGTTTATGTTCCAGAGCTGGAATGTAGCTTGGCTTGGCCTCACTCACTTCTGTCCAACAGGTTGCTGTGATATTGGCCAGCAAAGAATTAATCTGAAAACGTTTCTTTTGTTGATAGAGCCTCATCAGTGGAAACAGGAGTGGTAAAGCTAAGCTTCTGCACTTAAAATCTTCAGCCTTCTCATCCATTGTCCCCTTCTGAACTCCAGGCAGTGTGGAACTTTTCCATCCTTCTGGCTCTGAGAGTCTGCTTTGTGTTTCTCTTGCTGCGCATGGAAACTTCTGCCTGCCCTTTGTTCATTCTGTTAGGCAGATAACCATAAATTATTAACAAAAGCTTTTGGTTGGAAACATAATAGCGTGCTTTGTTTGCTCCGTCTTCTGGACTATCACACGTTCTTTTACTTGCACTTTGGGACATCTGGTAAAAACCTTGTGAGGAACATTTAATACTGGATTATTCCTTGTTCTTTTATGCACGACAGCAATTAGCCTTTAGAAATACCACAGAACACCTTTTTCTTTTAATGAGGAAAACTCACTGTAACAGAATAACTTACAGACGGCTATAAGGATAAATACAGCTGTCATTGATACTATTGAAGCTTCATGAGAATATTTTCTTCGAAGCATTTAAAGGTACTTATACCTACAGTAGCAGACAGTAAGGACCCATGTAAGACTTATGCTGTTCTGCTCCTTCTTTGGGATCTTAAGGTATGATAGACCCGGTGCCTCCTTCCCCAAAGCCGTGACCTTTGCGAGCAGTTGGATGTTAACCTCTTCTGCTCTGTTCTTCTGTCTGGGGCTGATGTTTGCATGCTCACGGTAGAAATTCTTCTTGCCATGGGTGCTTCCCTACAGTTAACAGTTTCTAACTCGTGCAAACATGGGCAGTTTCTCAGTTGTGAGTTGGTACTAGTGTAATCCTGACGTGCTTGTATTTTGCTGTATTCTTTCTTCTGATGCTCCTATTTCTAGAGCTGTGCAGAACATGATAATAACAAAGCAGTGAGTGCTGTGCAGAGGAGAAGACCAAGTAAGGAAACTGTTGGGCTCCAAAACCCACTTATGTAAGCAATGAAATCTGTACAGTGTCATTTTCTGTTTGGTTTTGAACAATTACGGAAATCACTGACAATTGCCAAAAAGCAGGAGTACTTCAGTTTCCAGGCTCCTGTTGTGTTGCAGCAAACACTCTGTAACGTTTAGCTTTTCTTCAGCCCTTTCTCTTCATGTGCCCGCTGGGTGCTGGCAGGTCTCAGCACTTTCTGTAGCTTCTGGCTGGGTGTTTTAGTCAGAAATAGCCCTCTGGCAGATGTGCAGTAGCTGGAAGCATCGCCTTGCCTTGACTTACTGATGCTGTTTGATGCGCTGCCTTTGCTGTTCCGCAACTACTGAGCATGTGAGTGTTAACTGTAGATTCTTACGTGGAGTTCTTAATGGCACTGCCAGTGCTTTGTAATGCTCAGTTTTTCTTAATCTGCACATGAGGGCTTTTCTGCCGCCTTTGTTCCCATTCCTTCCGCTTGGAATTATGCTTCTAACCTGGAGTATCTTTTGAGACAGCACTTTTGTGATGGGATGGGGGAGATTATGGAGATGTGTGTGCTGATGCCATCATTTCTGTGTTTCAGATAGTGATGCATTGAAATTTATTATAATCTCAGACATTGGTTTTCAAGAGGATTTGGAGCTGATGGAAACCCAGGGTTTAGAACTTAAACCCGGAGGATATTTACTGAAGAGTCCTTTGGATGTGGTCATCCTGTTTAATCTCTTTTCTTTTTAGGCTTTGTGCACAAGTTACAATATTTTAACAGTTTAGCTAATACAACATCAAACTCTGAAGGGAAAGCTTTTAGCAGCTTGTACTGTCTGCATTACTGTGGGAGCACTAAGCTGTGGAGAGAAGGTAGAATCATAGAATGGCCTGGGTTGAAAAGGACCATAATGATCATCGAATTTCAGTCCCCCTGCAATGTGCAGGGTCGCCAACCAGCAGACCAGGCTGCGCAGAGCCACATCCAGCCTGGCCTTGAGAGGTAGGCTGTAGTGTGCTGTTGTTTTCACCCTTTGCATCCAGTAAAGCACGTTCAGACAGGTCTTGCTGCTTGACTTCCACCTCTTTGGAAATTCCAGGTTTCCTCGCTCAGGGTTCCTTGAAATGGGGACAGTCCAGCAGAGCAGGATCATAACCCAGTCTGCTTTGTTAGCTGAAGTAGAGGTGTGAGAGCAGTGTGATCCTTGTTAGCCCCAAGGAACGGCACAGTGTTCTTAGCATCGTTTATAACTGCTGGTAATTACAGCGCCTCTGTTGCAACATCTTTTCCTCTCCCTCCAGCAATGGATTATTTGCAGTGGCATTTCTGGGAGCACAGAGCTCGCCTGTCTTTAGTGCTGGAGTGCCAGGCTAAGAAAATCCTCATCAAATGGGTTTGTAATTGGAATGATTTCTGGTACTAATTGACTTTTTTGCAGCATTTGTTCTTGGAGCTATGTGAAGTACTTCCTAATGCGTGTGTTTCAGAAATTTTACTGTTGAATTGTCTAACGGTCCTCTTCCTGAAAATAAAGCATGGTTTTTAGGGGAGGGGTGAATCAATCTCTAGTTTGTGTGGCACTCTGCCTGTGGCCAGGCGCCCTGCTGCCCAGGGAGCAGAGCCATCTGACGGGTTGTGCTGCATAATCTGTCTGGCCAGCTGCATTGTAATCTTTTAGTTTTGGGGGGAGGCAGGCATGTGGGGGAAGAGACCGGCCTTAAGGCAGCACAGTTTTCTATAGATGCTTTTGAAAATAGGATTGAAGGACAGTTTAGTGTGTCTGTGTTCTTAACGTTGCTCGGAAGCTGGTAAGTATTGAAGGATTTCACACCATAATAAGGATATTTTGGCCTGTTTTTTAACGTCAGCGCGGCATCCTGTTTCAAAAGGCAAACACTGTGTGGTCTCTGGAAACGTGAACAGCACCAAAGGTGACCTTTCTGCCTGTATGCCTACACTTATATCCTTTTCACCTCTGCAAATGCTGTGTTCTCCACGTCTTAACCTTCAGCTGCGAGTACTCAATGTTGTGCTTTCTCTCTAAAAATCACCTTAACAGTTGTTACTGTAGATTGCTAATGTCTGAACTGTTTTCTGTACCTCATTGCTTTGTTCTTTATAAGATCTTTTGTTTTCTGCTGCTCTGTCACTGCGTTTCTGCTGCCCCTCCCTCTAGCTGGGTTTGTCAAGTCGCCCATGTCAGAAACTAAGCTCACGGGGGACGCCTTTGAACTGTACTGTGATGTGGTTGGGAATCCCACTCCAGAGATCCAGTGGTGGTATGCTGAAGTCAACCGGGCTGAGTCTTTCAAACAGCTGTGGGATGGCGCTCGGAAGCGCCGTGTCACCATTAACACCGCCTACGGGGCGAACGGGGTGAGTGTGCTGAGAATAACCCGCCTTACCCTGGAAGACTCTGGGACTTACGAGTGCAGGGCCAGCAACGATCCCAGGAGGAATGACTTGAGGCAAAATCCCTCCATAACGTGGATTCGAGCCCAGGCTACTATAAGCGTCCTTCAGAGTGAGTTCGGCACCCTACGGTAGTGGTACTGTAGTATCTAGAGGCAGTTTAGTGTCCTTACCTTCCCGATGTCCCCGACTGACCTCCTGCTGCCTTGTCCTGGTGTCTCAAACCCAAGACCGTTCCTCCGCCTGTAGTGCTGCCACCTGTCTGTCTTCTCCTTAGGATCAAAGGACTTGGGACAATGTGGGGATGTTTCTCATAGCTTGTGTGTGAAAGCAAGCCTGATACCGAGTTTGTGCTCCTTCTGTGCCCCCATTAGTCCTGTAGTAGGTTTCCAGCCACCCTGATGCTGGTTTCTCCGTGAGTGCCTTTATATTTGATTTCTATGTTCTTCCCAGGTCTAACTATTGCATTTTTTTTTAATTTCTTCTGTTTTCTTGGAATTTCCTCTGAATGCCTTCCTCACGTGATTTTGATTGCTTCTGTAGAGATCCTTCCCTTTTCGTTGCGTGTGACTTTTAAATGCTTAGATTTTTCCATGAAGTTGTGGTGTTTCTTTTCCTTTCTGAACAGCAGCATGTTTCCTGGTGAGTTCTCTGATGCAGCAGCACTGAACTTATGCAGCTATTCGTAATCCAGCCTATGAAAGGGGGGGGAAAAAAAACCCTCCTCCAGTGTTGAAGTATAACCTCTGCTAAACAACTGTCGTCTGAGAATGTGACCTTTAGCAGGGGAAAGCTTGCAAAAGCAGAGAATATAGTAGGCACAGAATTACTTTTTGGTGCCTATAGCTCCATGTCCTTTCAGCCTTTGGCTGGCTTTTCTAGCCAGTGCTAGATGAGAGTGGAAACGTCTGTCATGAGAACTGGTATAGAAGAACCCTCTCTTTCATTTTGTGAAGGGTGATAGATGATAATCCTTGTTTGCTAACAAGATAAAGCAAATACATAATGAGTTGAAGGCAGAGCAACTTAAATCTGCTGTGTGGGCCTGGATCAGAGACCCCTCTGGGAAGTGGAAATGACATCCATGCACATGGAAAAATGGGCGGCCAACCCAATGGGTGTACTTGAAAAATGGAAGTGGCATTGGGTCGTTGAGCTGAAACCTGCTCGGCTTTCAGTCCTAGAGCTTGCTCCCTCTGTCGTCCTTTGGGGACCAGGTCCTGAAGGACTTAGGTCTATAGACTGCTTGCGTTGCCTTCAGTAGCAAGAGCTGAGTAAATTTAGGAAATGATACTGCCTTAAGACAAAGCTCAAAAAACTTGTCTTGCAGGAAGTAACATCTCCTGAAATGCCCCCTTCACTTGAACCCTTAGTTCCCCTTGCACAAAGCTAGTCCCTGCTGTCTGTTCTCCTCTCGGTGTAGTCCAGTCAGCTCTAGCAACTTACAGAGGGAGAAAATCCTTTTCATATGACACGTCAGTGATGGTGGCCACGTTACTTGGGAGTGAATTGCTGTGAAGATGTCTCCATATGGAAAGTGGGTTTTTCCTCTCTCAGGCCATTGAAACTAACCTGCTCTGGGGACTGAAGGCTAACCTGTCATCTTCCTCCCCAGTTCATGTCATCTCCTTGCATCTGGTGCTACTAATTCTGGAGTGTGTATCGTGACTTCATTGCTAAGTGCCTTGTGACTGGGATAATTATTCCAAATCTGTGTTTTATTCACGCTTACGTGTGGGGGAAAATGTATTGAA